>JAXIVD010005112.1:10000-15000 GCA_036785275.1 Cancer borealis | reverse complement strand
GAGAGGAAGAGAAGAGGCAAAGAAAAAGAAGCACACCTGACCCGGATGGAGGGGAAGAGAACGAGGGAAAAGGGAAAATGGGCAAGGGAGGCGACATCTGAAGGCTGGCTGGCTATTGAGGCTACAAAAGGAACATTTACGAAAAGTTTGAACGAGAGGAGAGATTGGAAGAGCAAAGAAGGGTCCAGAAGAGGGAGGGAAAATTAAGGTAAGGAAGTGGGCTGCCCTTTTTATTTTCAAGGGGAAAAGGGAGGAAGGA
Organism: Cancer borealis; assembly: GCA_036785275.1. Classification (NCBI taxonomy): domain Eukaryota; kingdom Metazoa; phylum Arthropoda; class Malacostraca; order Decapoda; family Cancridae; genus Cancer; species Cancer borealis. Next base: position 14,741 of record JAXIVD010005112.1, on the reverse strand, counting down.
ACAGCGGAATGTGTTGGAGTTAAGGAAAGGAAGTGTAGTGAAAGAGAAATGGAAGAAAAGAACTAGTGAATCTGTGATAGAGAAAGTTAACTGCGAGACGTAAGAGAAAGGTAAAGTGGATAGGTAAGATTAGGGCTGGGGTGCAGGTGAGCTTGAGTAAGAAGAAAAGTGGATTTTTTGATAGTAAGAAAATTGGAATCAATTGGGAAAGAAGAGAGGAAAGGTAGGTAGTTCAAATAGGGTAGAGAGTAGCTATGAATTGTATATGAAAGACAATCATGTTTTTTTTTATAATGAAGAAGAGTATGTGTTTTACAAGACCAAGGAAAGGGGATAGGTAAAGGTAGATGCGTTGGGAAAATTGTGGCAGGAATGTAAGGCAAATAATGTATGAAGGAAGCTAGAAGTGTTTACATGGAAGTGGAAATGTTGTGGTCATCCTTGGAGATCAAAACATTCGTCCCGTAAGAGTGTCTTCGAGTTTTTGCTTTCCCTCCCTTCCGAAATCCCAGGTCGCTTCCTTTAACACTACTTCAGTGGCTTAGGCTTCCACTAAGACTGCTGTGTCTACCAGTAAATGCATGTCGTGCTGGCTTCGCCCTTGGGCTTCACTGGTACATTTGATGGTCAACTCATGCCATTGCAAGTGTGTCGTGCACCACCGTCACGATTGTTCTTGATGAGGCCAGTGCCACGTGTGTCCCCGTGACATGACGTCTGAGAATGTCCTTGACAAAGAGTGGACGTAACTTACCTTCTTTATCAGAGCAGCGTGTGTCATAACGGCCTGTTGCTATTTGCTTTTCCGTTACATTTCTTTGTATTCCTCTTTCTTTGCTTTTTTTGTTCTTTATTTATTGTTTTTCTTTTTCCTCTTCCTCTTCCTCCGAATACGTCCAAAACGTTGAGAAAGTAGCTTGTGATTTTCAGTGATTAATATAATATCATAGCATGTGTTAATGACCTCATTGAAACACTGTGTTGTCCTGAATGTAGACAAGTCCTTAGCGTACATTCTTGTTTCATCTAATATGTAAATGTGTTGCTCCCTTTTTTTGTAATTATTCTTCCACTTTCCAGCTCCAAATTCTGGGTGTCTGTTTTTTCCCAAGTTAAACAGGTAGAATTATCATGCCTCTGGGCTTTCTTGGCCCTGTGTTTTAATCAACTCCGCACGTAACTGCCTTAACCTCATTCTCACCCTCTCAGTCTCCCTTACTCTCGCTCTGCCAATCTTCCTTACTTGCACAGTTCCTATGAATTTCCCTTCTTGCCTGCCTGCCTGCCTGCCTGCTTGCCTGCTTGTCTATTTGCCTGCTTGCACTCCTGCCATTCCCTCGCTACCTATACTTTTCACTTCATTCCATCCTTCATCTTGCTTGTCTTCTCCAGTCCTTTGCCTCTTCCCTCATTCTACTCCTGTCTCTCCATGACTCCGGGCTGCTTTTACACTCAACTTACTCATTCTTTTTATTTTTTCTGTCATATCATTTCCTCTTTTAACATGTTGCCCGTCTAAATCATTCTTACCTTACCTGTCCTTAAGGTCTCGTCAGTCTCCGTAGGTCCCTTTCCTTCTACCTTTCTCAGTAAGATTCCCGTCACTCCCCTTTTTCCTCATTGTCATGGACTAGACTCTCGCCCTTATTCTTCCCCTCACGTCAGGTAGGAGTGAACAAAAATTTTTCTCCATTAGCAAATTAATGTTGCATACACAAATACTGGTGTGTGTGTGTGAGTGTGTGTGTGTGTGTGTGTGTGTGTGTGTGTGTGTGTGTGTGTGTGTGTGTGTGTGTGTGTGTGTGTGTGTGTGTGTGTGTGTGTGTGTCTGTGTGTGTGTGTGAGTGTGTGTGTCGGCAAGGTAGATACTAATTGCAGACATTTTATATGCATGTGTTCCAAAGAATATTTCATCATCACTTGTTTTGTCCTTGATATTGTTGTTATGTAGATAATAGTATTGAATTAGTCATAAAAACACACACACACACACACACACACACACACACACACACACACACACACACACACACACACACACACACACACACACACACACACACACACACACACACACACACAACACACACACACACACATGCACATATACTACCCAAGGCGTTGTTTGTAAGTTATCTGTACCCGGAATGCAGCCTTTCATGCCGCGAGGGAATAAATACCCGGTGATGACAAAGTACAGTGTATCGCGCGACAGGTGAGGGAGGAGGGCTGGTAGTGAAAGGGAGACGCTTGAGGAACTAACACACAAAAAAAAGAGAGATATTGATCAACACTTAAATGTACTACGTATATAGTGACACATGAATAATATGAAAAAAATATATATATTACATAACTGATAACAGAAATTATTGAACGTGTCCGAAAATATGATTGCAGTTATACATAAAAAGAAGAAAATATATACAAATAAACAAATTTAGATAAAAAATATATAGCCAACGTAAACAAAAAGTCATGATATACATCTGGCTACATGAATTAAGAGTTCGAGATTGACAGGATAACACTTACCTATTGATTAATCTTATCTGTATCCGTACGTGTACTTGCACCGCTGGAACTATTGCCAATTTATAAATGTGTTCGAATACATAATTTGCCAAGTGTTTCAGCAGAGCACGACGGCTCCAGGAACTACCCTCGTGCCCGTACCTAATGGCTTCCGAGCATATTTTACGTGCAATTTGTAGAGATAGATAGATAGGTAGGAGTCGTTGTTAAGGGATATCCGATGGGAGTACGGTGTGATTTATTATACGAGTTTTGAAATATAGCAATGTTCCTTTGTAATTTTGTTGGTGATATTTATAGTTATGTTTATGAGTATTTGTCCTTGTGTGTGTGTGTGTGTGTGTGTGTGTGTGTGTGTGTGTGTGTGTGTGTGTGTGTGTGTGTGTGTGTGTGTGTGTGTGTGTGTGTGTGTGTGTGTGTGTGTGTGTGTGTCTGTGTATCTGTCTGTCTGTCTGTTTATGTGTGTGTATCAAACCAGTGAAAAACAGACTGTATGACATGTTGGAGTTTATTAATCATACTTTTCCTTTGATGAAAATGAATCTAATTGTATCCTAACACAATAGTACTTATTTAATTAACAAAGTGCCACCACGTCTAGTATGCTCGGGCCATGGAAGTCTGCGTGATACTCTTCCTAAATTACAGATTATTGTAAAATTTGCTGAATTTCTCTTATGAAAACCTGCCGTTCATAAATACCTTCACTATAAACTTTCACTAAATTATGTGATATAACTTTCTGCCTTTTTCAACTCCATACTCTTACCTTACGAGTGAATATTACATACAAAACCGTGCAGATATATTAGCATAATTTAACTTATTCTCGGGGAAACCATGCTGGCAGGGGACGTTACTTCCCTTCGTTTCTGAATCATCAAAGTACTTGCTAATCTATAAACCATTAATGATATCCATTCTCGCTTACCTGTTCCCGCGCCATGGGTGGTGGATTGAAGCTGAAATGTCGATGGACTGACGCAGATTACACTATATAAGCTTTTACTTACAATGACGATGTAAGAGAGTGACATTAATATGATTTGATAACGATTTCGAGGTACACCGGTGCCTCATTTGCTTCATCATTACTATCATTATCATCATCATCATCATCTTTATCATTATCTTTATTATCATCATCTTGAGCCTCTATGAGTGAGTCCATTGCAAGAGAAAGGCTTCCTCCAATCCTCTCCACTAATCTCTATTGGTTGCCAGTCTATTCCAAGTTGCTCCAGTAATACTTCCTATCACATTTTTCAATCTAGTTCTCTTCCAGCCCCGCCTTCTTTTATCATCTGTAGCATATGCCCGAACAAATGCAACTTATTTCTCTCTCTCTCTCTCTCTCTCTCTCTCTCTCTCTCTCTCTCTCTCTCTCTCTCTCTCTCTCTCTCTCTCTCTCTCTCTCTCTCTCTCTCTCTCTCTCTCTCTCTCTCTCTCTCTCTCTCTCTCTCTCTCTCTGTTAGAACGTAGGTAGTTCCAATAGTAGTTGCCGAGTCTGTGATGGATGTTATAACGTAATTCGTAAACACATACCTGTATTTATTCATTTATCTACATACAATTTTTTTGGCGTGCATTCCCTTGTCGGCAACATTGGAATTATTAATTATTCACTAGTGTAAAATTTCTGTCGAAGCAGTGCGGATAAAGTATACATTATGAAAGAGAGGAGAGAGAAATATATGAGAGAGAGCATGCATATTCATTTTACATAGTAATAGGTAAGGTTTATAAAATTTGTTCCTGTCTATATCTTTTATCCATCTCCTGTATCCATATCTGCTATTTTCATCCCATTTTTGTATTTTATTTTAGTGATATATATGTGCGCGTGAGTCTGTGCATGTGTGTTTGTGTGTATGTGTGTGTGTGTGTGTGTGTGTGTGTGTGTGTGTGTGTGTGTGTGTGTGTGTGTGTGTGTGTGTGTGTGTGTGTGTGTGTGTGTGTGTGTGTGTGTGTGTGTGTGTGTGTGTGTGTGTGTGTGTGTGTGTGTGTGTGTGTGTGTGTGTGTGTGTGTGTGTGTGTGTGTGTGTGTGTATGTGTGTGTGTGTGTGTGTGTGTGTGTGTGTGTGTGTGTGTGTGTGTGTGTGTGTGTGTGTGTGTGTGTGTGTGTGTGTTTATATATATATATATATATATATATATATATATATATATATATATATATTATATATATATATGTAGGTATGCATGC
>JAXIVD010005112.1:0-2500 GCA_036785275.1 Cancer borealis | reverse complement strand
CCAGTCATACAGTTTATCCTCGACCCTCGTCCTCGGCGCCCACTTTCATCACCTACATTATTCTTCCTTTCCTCTGCTGTGTTTAAATAACTATTCCCCGTCATTTCCCTCATATAAGAGTTGGACTTGTGTATTCAGGAAGTTTTCTCGGCTCCCTCCAGCCTGCAGTCCACAGATGCATCCTGTCTAGCACACAGGCACCTAACACATTTTGAGTTGTACATAAATGAACAGACATAACGCTGGGAAGTCTCCATCACTACCAGTTGCATGCACGGGGAAAACACATTATTTTCCCTTAATTTTCCGTCGCTTTCTTCCATTCCTCTCCACTTCGTTAATCTTCAGTGATTGCATTGTTTTTATATTAATCCAAATAATTAAAAGTAATTGAATTTGGCCACTGGAAGTTACTACTTAGTTAAATGTACTGCTTAGCTTTATGTAATTACTATTTGTCTGTCTACTACTTAAATATACTTTCCTCAATATCTAGCATATTGATTTACTCATATTAATGTAAATCTAGTGGATGTTCTATTAGTTACATATCAGTGTCGCAGTGGCTTCATTTACCTGTCACTTTACAGGCTTCATTTATCACCTCCTTACAGGCTTCGTTTTTTGTCTTCTTACAGGCTTTCTTATCAACTTTCTCAAATGCCTTTTTATAGGTTTTTTAGCCTTTTAAGAGGCCTTCTTAGCTTCTTCTCATCCCTTCTTCTCAGCCTCTTGTGAGGTCTTCTCAGACTCTTGACAGGCTTTCTTCTCAGACTCTTTTCAGGCCTTTTCCTGTCTTCTTCTTGGTGCACTCAGGGGAAAATCTTCGTGCCTTTTACAATGTTCCCCGAAGTCTACTTGCGTCACTCCCACCATGGCAGCGGTGCTTACCTCCGCCTCCGTGCTGGGCGACACCATGTTCGCATTTGGAAACAGCTCGGCGACGGGACAATGGATCCCAGTGCTGATCTTGAGGGAAACCGTGATGGTGAAGGGTAATGGGGCAGGATAATAATGGGGGGTAAGAGACCTTACTGGTGTTACTACTTTTAATAACAAAACTACCGCCAGCATTTCCTTGCCGAACCAATTCTGCATTTTGTTCCTTAATGTTTTACGTGGATGCATTAGCCTTGGTAAATATTTCGTTGGATGGTATCAAGTATTCCAAGCTTCTTTACCCTTTAACATTTGTGCAGCCGTCTTCTCTCTCACTACTATGATAGAGAGAGGAGAAAATAATCACAATTTTTTATATAATGTACTGTGTCCTTTGGATAAAGAAAAGTGTTTCGTTAAATATATTGAAAAGAGATTGGCTCACATATCTTTAACTTTACTTTTAGTCAGCAAACACAAGGGCAACTAAGGAAAAAAAAGAAAAATTGTCTTGCATCCTACAATTCAATAATATCATAAGGCGATTATGTATAGCTTGATGGATCGAGCGTTGCGTTATCAAGCCGAAACACCCGTTAGTGTAACCTTGAGTATCGTCTGTTTGTAAAAAGTCGCCCAGCACAGCCTTGTCTAACCTAATCCCTGCGACACACAAGCCTCCCTCCTGCCGCTCCCTTTCTCCTCCCGCCACTCCCATTCTCCTCCTGCCCACGCTGTTTGGCCTCGGCACATCACGCCCGGAATACTGAACAGTGCTGGGAGGGAAAGAGGCGAGGTGAGGCGAGGCGGGGGTCGGAAGGGAGAGGAAGAGAAGAGATGGTGGAAGGGAATGGCATTTGGTAGGCGTGTACAAAAATTATGGTGAAAGCAAAGTTTCCCAGCAGATGTAAACGCGATGGGCAAAGATTGAACATTGGTATTAGACTTACTACACCTTCGTCTCATTTTTTTTGTTTTCTCTGATGACATCCAGCTCACCTAATTGATGGCCTGATTTACTATCGAATTTCAAGGTTGGAGTCGTTAGGTTACTACACCACACGGTTGACCTCTGTCGTTAGGTGATCAAAATACTCGTTGACTGACTGTTTAATGAGTTCGTTAAATACATGGAAAAGTGAGTCACTAACCGACGGAAAATAGTACGTAAGGGAAGGCAATAATGATCCTTTTTATTTCTTTTTTATAGGTCACTCTTTTGCAGTGTGTGTGTGTCTGTGTGTGTGTGTGTGTGTGTGTGTGTGTGTGTGTGTGTGTGTGTGTTTGTGTGTGTGTGTGTGTGTGTGTGTGTGTGTGTGTGTGTGTGTGTGTGTGTGTGTGTGTGTGTGTGTGTGTGTGTGTGTGTGTGTGTGTGTGTGTGTGTGTGTGTGTGTGTGTGTGTGTGTGTGTAGGTGGGGTTGTAATTTAATCCATCCAGGTAAAGTGGTAGCAGATTGGACGGGGAGAGTAAGTGAATATATATTGTTACATCAGAGTATTTGCAGAACATGCATTTACGAAAGTGTTGAGGATAGAGCACGGGGAGCTGTGGGGAAAACAAGGGGGAGATGATAGAATAGGAGACGTCGTTTGGTTCTGCTGTGAAATAGGAGTGTTATAT
>JAXIVD010005111.1:0-22500 GCA_036785275.1 Cancer borealis | reverse complement strand
TGGTCTGTTGGTTGATTACGAGAACGTTTCACTAGAGCATACAATCGAGCAGTAGTAAAATGTATACAGTGTGTGTATGGTATACGATACAGAGCTTTAATCCATCTAGTTCAAGGAAAGTATCTTACGTAGTCAAAGTAACAAAGCAGCTTTATATATTTATCTAATCACGATGAAGAAAATCCTTAACAATTATGATTAATCTCTAGACTAATAGTTTACGTCTAAGAGTAATTTAAAAGGTCTTACAATCCACTGCCTTACATGATGCACTAACAAGACTATCCAAGCTTGTAGTTCCTTACTTTCAGGGGTAACAGTGCTGCTACGGACGGACCTCGACGACTACCCATCCTCTGGCATCGTCGAGAGTTCAGGCTTCACTGTGCAGCTTCATTCTCGCTTTAAAACTCCCAACGTTGCCGAGTCTGGCTTCCTGGTGTCTCCTGGGACCGTCACCAAGGTCGGCATCGCCATTGTGAGTCCCGCGAGATGTAGAATAACTTGTGGTGGTCTGTTTTTATAAGTTGTTTTTTTCCCCCACTGGTATCTTAATTAACTTTTTGGTAAATTTTTACATCTTCACCATAATGGCGTTTGTTTGTCTCCATCTTCGGACTGCACCTCGTCTAACAACCTACTTTTGGTTATAGAGAACATTTGATTGCTTCTATATTAACCTAACCTAACATAACCTATATTAACCAAACCTTAACCTACATTGACAAATAACAGAACCTTGTTTAAACCAAACTAAACTTTATTTTTCGAAGAGGTCTCACAGAAAACATTGAATATCTCACAAACTAAGAATTTGTGACGGAAATATAATTGAAGAAAACCTTCTCAAAATGCATCAGGTAATGCAAAATTATAATCCTGAATTATTTAGAGCATTGTGGTGAAAATGTAAAATAATACCAACTTTTCTTTTCCCTGCCTACCATCGTGACATCAGAAAAGAAATAAACGCATGAGAGCACCGTATCCGTCCAAGTGCATGGGTCGCTGGAAGGAATCTTTCTTTTCGCCCTTGGTGTGGAAAGGAGAAAGTTTCATGAAATCTAACGAATCTTACTCGCTTTACGTAAGTCCCCATCCCAGCCCTCCGACGCAACGTGGTTGGTTACAGTTAGGCTATATCTCCAAAACCTGACGATAACAATGACTTTAAGAATAAGTATTTCCATTATGTATTTATTTCAGTGTGTTTGTTTACCTTTCAATGGAACAGGAATGCTTCAGCATGTGTTATCAGTGGTTCCTGATAACCAAATGTGGCTGTTATAACACAAAGTTTCGCATCAACTTTGTCTTCTCCCGCGGCAATGACACAGGAACAGTATATGATATGGTAAGTAACATCCCTTGTATGGCTATTAACCAGTGTTCACCCCCATCTCACTCCATCACTGATTATCTTCATAATGCAATTCCATACAATGCTGAAAAATGCAGCAGCAGAAAAAATCAACAAGCTTATCGCATTCTCAAATAAACTTTATTTTTCACAGCTGCCGAAACTGAAGCAATGTGGAGATGCACAACATCGGTGTGCAAGGAAATATCTAGATCAAGTTTACAGTTCAGAAGAAACACACTGCCCCTGTAGGCTGGCGTGCAGGTAAGTGACGTGTGTGCCAGTGTGTCTGCCATTAACAAACATTATTGATCAGTCCTTTAACAATGTCCTTAAGAGATTTTATCTTTAATTATCCACTACATTATTATTTTTCACTGTCACCTCACTTTTTTTTCACTGTCCTCTACTTTTTCTTATATAATGTCATGAAAAAGTATAGAAACTAGAAAAAAAAAATGTTCATCACCTACCTGTAGTTTTTGAGTAACAGATGCCTTTACTCTCCTCAGTGCTACCTCCTTTGACATCACACTCACCACAGCTGCTTTCCCAACTCCCACTTATAAGGTGTGTTGCTTCTCTTGATACTCATACCCTTAAGGCCTCTTCTCATGCACAAGCATATACTAATGTCGCAGAATTATAATCTAGAAATGTCCAGCACTGTAAAATTGTAAGTGACTAGCATTTAAAATGTTACATTTGTGTTTCCTTGATCTTGCTGGAAACAACTTAAAAGAAACTGGATTTATATCATTCTTCTAAGATTATCTTTCCTGTAAGGGTTTAATTTGTATTTCAGGCCAACTTTTACAAGACACATAACCTAAGTGAAAACACGGGAGTGGCAGTGTTACAAGTTTTTTACAACACACTGGAGAAGCATACAGTTGCTGAATATCCTAAGTATAAGGTAATGAGGAGACAGAGCAAAAAAAAAAGCAAAATATGACCTAAGAAAGAAATTCCTGCAGTGGTTAGTCCCATGTAGATTAATGGTTATACAATACCAACAAAACTTGTACAATGATTTGACTTTTCTTGCATTTTTGACAGTTATAAAGCTTATCCAGTATATGAGAAAATGTTATCCAAGAATCAATTGAAAGCATAATACTGTGGTCATGTCCCTGAATAATATCATAAGTATATGGAAGTAGTATCTTAGAAATTTGTTTCTTTATAATACTACAAACTCGTACTTTGCCTCCACAACATTGAATGGATCAAGTGGTTAACATGGTTAGATAATCTTAGTAGTATGTGACTTCATAATGTTTTACTTTATAAATTATATATGTAGTCGCAGGGAATCTGTACCAGGCTCTTCCAAACCAAAATACCAAATCAGGCGACATATGTCACCACCTTTTTCTTGGTATCTGTCATTGGCTGATCTCCAGTGAAAATAATTAACTTCCATAGCCATTGGCACCGATGACAGCCAGAAGTGAAGGTTTTGATCGGCCCGTCATGACCGAACAGACAGTGAGATTTGAATTTTTTCTGCCTCTATATACCTATTAGCATCTAAACTATAATCCTAATTGAACAAGATGCTTTGTCTATTAATTGGTAATTTTATACAGACTATCAGTTCTTTTTTTCATCAATATTGGTGAAGTATTAAATCCACCATAATGATTTAAGTTGTTTTTGTTTTTTTTAAACAAATCAATTCATTTTTAGAAGAAAAAAAAAGAGGATGATGATTTGAGGATCAAAGTGAAGGATGGGTCACTGGAGGTCAGCCAATGACAGACCCCATGGAAAAAAAAGGTGACATATATCGCCTGATTCGGTATTTTGGTTAGGAAGAAGCCTGATACAGATTCCCCGCTACTGTACCTAAGTTAATGTAAGTTTGATTGTTTTTCAGGACTTATCTATTCTGGTGAGCAACATTGGAGGTCTATGTGGTGCCTACCTTGGCCTCTCCCTCATTACCTTCATTGAAATCCTGGAAATTATCTGTCGAGCTGCCATAAAGAAGGTTTTCTGACTGCTCTGCAGTTATTTCATCCACATATACAATTGTCACATAAAATTTTCTTCATATATAATGCTATATATTTTCACTGTCTTTCATCCACAATATCCTGATACCTCTAGGGGCTCCTCCTGCCCACTGCATTTTGACACTGCTACAGTTCGTAATGTATAAACCACAGTAGAACAGTGTCTTCAGTTTGTTAAGCATCTGTCTAACTATTCTGATGCTTCTTTCTTACATATCTCTTGAAGTGTTTGGCCATGGCAGGTCTCCCCTTTTTCTTGTCCATACATTTTATTCTTGTAACACTTAGGTCATATTTAGTCTTGCATTTCCCTTTCTCTAAAATATTGCATCACTGTCATTCTATATAATGGAGTTCCTTTTGCACCCACAGCATTAATCTTACTCATATACCCTTATCATCTCACTTTCCATCACTCAATTCTCTCCAAGTGATCAGCTTACCTCATGGGACTGCATTTGACCACCCTTAACCACCAGTTAATAATTCCTTGTTTCATCAAATCATGTTTTCATTACTCTCACCATCCATTACGTCCCCATCTTAGGATTACAGGATCACCAATGTTTGAGTTATAAATCTTCGATTTTTATTACATGTCAACGTCTCACTTATAATGAATGTGTTGACACATACTTCTTTTTTCCCCTTTCATTCAACAACCTAAGAATCCTATCACTCCTATCTTGTAAATATTTATCTTTTGCCTATCCTTCCTTGTTTCCATGTTTGCACAGGGATATGCATCCTGTCAACACTACTCCACAAAAAATGGAAGCCCTCACTGGTAGTTTTTTATTAAAAACCCTTGAAGTAGGTAGCTCCACTCATGTCTATCTCACAAGCTCTCACATCAATTTGACCTCACCAGTAAATGTAACATAATGAGATGAAGATGCTGGAAATAGAATGGCATAGAATAATTTTGGGAAGTTCTTTTGATTTGTGGAGACATTTGACTGATAAGAATGGTACTTTGACTTTGAAGTACACTGCCTAGCAAGCAAGATCATCTCCTCTCCATCCCCATTACTTAGGAGTCTAAAAGGTTAGAAAAGACCCAGTCCGCAAGAATAAAGACAAGTGGACTGGGAGCAAGATTAAACTTGCTTTGCAAAATTTTCACCAACCTTTACTTTAAATATAAGAGCAACACTTCCACCAATAATCCTATACGTACTTAGGAAATTAACTGACTAGCTTATAAAGACAACACAGTTCTCAAAATCCTTGATAGACTATAAATTTCAATGAAAATCTCATAATCTTTTATGTTTTATTTAAAAGATAACTATATGTATATAGATTATAAAGTGTGACTTTCAAAATAAGTCTAAGTATTAGTCTTGACTCTAGTGTTTTCATCACCCAAATCAGTGCCACCTTAGTGGCTTAACCCAAGATGCACCCTCCAACCTATACTATAATATCGCATACTGAGAATAAAGAAGCTCACGTATCTCAAAATAGTCTGGGCTGAAAGGTCCCTCCAGGGACACACTGCCAGAGTCTTGCTGCAAATACAAAAGTAGGTTACTTCTGCAGTCTTATAAGTTAATGAAAAATATCCATTAAAGTAAAGTAAGCCCTAAGCAATTGTTAATGTTTTACTGCCAATTGAATAACCATCTTAGAGCAGGCCACACTTCATTATTGGATAATTATTATTCTGAAACAGATACACAATTATAACTCAAGATTTCATGTGCCCTAATCAAAATTCCAAACAAGACCCAGAGTACTACCCACCACACCACGGCACCATGGCAAATGAGACGAGAGAAAGAGCTGAGCAAGGGAGATAAGTGGTTGGATCTCTATGGTGTATGATGAAAGAAGAAAAGTAAATATGGTAGCAAGAATGTCACTGTAAGATGGAGTAATTGTACAACAGTTACATATGTAAGTTTATAGGAGTTTATAGGAACAGCCATCAGATATATAGATAATTTGATAAAACAATATATAAAAAAACATATCTGAGTTCAAATACATGATACGAACAAATAATGGATCTTACCTTCTTGAGAGCCAAAGTTCCATTTGCACACCATAAGATGCCAGCATTAAATTCTGAGCTGATACCTGCCCTGCTAAGCACCTGCTTGAACTCACTCAGCCTAATGTCATTGATGAAGACTGGGATGTGAGGAGGAGCCTGTGGGTGTAATGAGAGAATACAATGAAAAGTCTATGATGGCTTGGAAAGGGACACTAAATTGTGGCAACACCAAAATTTAATTATGTTAATTTTTCATTAAAATGCAGAAAGCAAACATTAGAACCAAGCAACAGCATTTCATTTTATTATTAATGCAGTTTGCAATGAAGAAATCCTAGAGTCATTCTCACCTTTTCTCTGGGAATGAGAGTAAGAGTAGCCATATCTTTCTCCCTCTGATTCTCACTGGAGATCACTGTAACAATTAAAAGTATATTTTTATTAATTTTTAGATTTTGTTACCTACATTTATCAAGAAATCCCGCACTGTGGATTGTATTGATCAAATAGCATATTTTATACATTCTAGTATTAAGTTGCTAGAAGAAAAAATGCATTTATGTAAAAGTTTGATGCAATGTCTAAGAGTGACCTAAAAAAACACTGGATCAAATCTGAAACTAAATTGTCTTAATTGTTATAAAGAAATTTAAAAAACAACCTTGTTTGTCTGTTTCTTCCCCTGTTCCCTCAATAATGTCTGTGGGGAAGGTGACGCAGCCGTCCACCCAAGCCACCTCCATCTCTCGCCCAGCTGGTTGCAGGGCCAGTGAAGACACAAGAGACTCGGAAAGTTTTATCTGAAACACAATGGAAATTTTTTTTAATAAAAATTACACAGAATTCTAGAAATTTTATACATCATCAAATGTATATGTAGTGAAACTAAAGCAAGAGATTTAAAAGAATGGCAGTTTTCCCAACTCCATGAACATGAACATGAACATGAAGCAAGAAGCACCTGGTAGATGTGGGACTCCATGGAGGCATTCACCACCTGGCCCAGACTTGGGGTGAACACTTTGGCTTTTGTCATGCTGCGGATGTTCTCTGAGAAGGCCTGGAGGTCTGTGTGTGAGCCTCGGACCAAGATGACCCGCAATGGGTGCATTGCCTGTGGACAGTATTGTTGTGTTAGTAGTATGTTTATTTGTACTTCATTTCACCTATTTTACAAATAAAATGCATTTCACTCAGACCAAGTAAGCACACTCATTTATATATTTTTTTTTCTATTCTATATCCTCACGATGAAACCTATTCACTACAAATTATGACAGCAAATAATCACCTATATTCTTATTATGATGAAAGTTAACATTACAAAAGAAAAATATCAAAAGGATCACCTCAACAATCTTGCGTATACTCTCCCCATCACTACGACCCTCAAAGTCAATGAACAGGACCTGGGCAGCCACTCTCACTGTTACTGTCTGGGACACACATTTCGTTGGTGTTTCTTCCATCTCTGAAACATAATGACAGTAAAGCAAACAACACTATTATAGAAAAAAAACTTCTTGCTGTTTTCATTATTATCAATCTACTGCTCCTCCAGTGTCACATTCCTTGTCTTTCATATGAAGCACCCAGCCACTAGATAAACATATAGATAGAATATTTGGGGACACTTTCAGGATGCTAAGGAATATATGGATGTTTTTTCATTTCCTACATAAAGATATAATGAGAAAAATTATAACTACAATGATCAGACCAAAACTGGACTATGCATAAATAATATGGTCCCCTCACAAGAAAAAGCATGTGTTGAAATTAGAAAGAATACAGAAAATTGCAACTAAGATGGTGCCAGAATTGGAAGACCTAACATATGAGGAAAGATTAAAAGAAATGCATCTAACAACACTAAAAGAAAGAAGAGAAAGAGGTGATTTAATCACGATATATAAATTGATGAACGACCTGGAGGAAACAGATAGAAAAGACATAATATTGAGAAGAAAAAAAGAGGCTACAAATTTGAGGGGACACAAGAAAAAATTGCAAAAAGAAATTTGCTTGAACAATACAAAAAATGTACAATTTTCCACAAAGAAGTATAGATACTTGGAATGGACTGAAGAGGTGATAATGGCAAAGAATGTACGTACATCAACTGAAGGAAAAACTGGACAAATATAGATACAGAGACAGGACTACACGAGTGTAGCTCAGGACCTGTATACTACAACTAGGTAAATACACACACACATTTGCTCTCGTGGTTTAGTGGTTAACATCCCCGCCTGATACCCAGCAAGGCGTGGGTTTGAACCACACTCATGTCGCTAAGGATTTTTCACTGACATGGAGCAGTTACTGTCTTCCTTGACCAAGGGGATGGGGGTGGGGGATGGGAGTTTGTGTGTGTGAACCAGAGACCAGAAATAGCCTACACCACACTATGAAAGATGTTAAATAGGTGAAATATAAAAAAAAAAAATCAAAACATAGTGAGGACCCATAAGTATACGGTGGTAACATTCTGAATCTACACCTTAAAACAAATTAGTGAATATACTTTAAAAAGTGCAACAAATTTGTATAAATTTAAGTAAACTGCCTCACCCATCATGTCGTCATCATCATAGGGAATCTGCAGGTCAATATTTTCCTTGTTGTTTTCATCCTTGAGGGCACTGATGTCAAAGTCATCCAGGTTGATGAATTCCCCATAGTCGTCTCCTCTGACCTGTGATGAAAACCATGTTACTCTTGATGCAACACTGGTTTTACCAACATAACCTCCATCTCACATCATAGTACTACAAATCAAATCAATAAACATGAAACTCAAAAAAATGCCATGTATAAAATATACTCAATACACATCGTTCACCTTATCTTCATGGTAGGGAAACATTGGGTGGTGCTTGCGGCTACGAAACATGCTCTGGTTGCCTGCTTTCTCATGCAATACAATGATGTCATGCTTTCCTGCCTCCAGACCCTCTTCATCCTCACTGTCACTTGAGCTCTCCACCCTGAAACAATCCATCAAGATCAGTACCTTATTTTTTTCAACAAAATTCCTTTTCAACACATACTAAGGTGACATCCAAGGAATATCTTTTCTGATTTTAGAGAAGCAAAACTTTGCCAAGAGAGGAGTTACCAACCCTTCTCCCTCATCCTTTTATTTACTCTTTTCAACAAACATGGAGTAGCATGGCATCAAGCATTTCAAATAGCATGTTTAAAGGACTTGTAACACAGCTCATTCCATGGATTATTTCACATTATTTTAACTGTGATGCCTTCATAAGTCTCGATTACCAAACCTTCAAGTTTTAATAATGATGACAACAATAGCAAAATTCATATTAGTGATAGAAATGATGGAAGAACTGATTAACTCACTCTTCTTTAATCCTCTGCTGTTGTTGTTGTTGTTCCCGTTTGTGTCTGAAGTGTTCATCCAACTCTGGTCCTTCCAGTCTCACCCTCCGTTTCTCTAGTAACTTGAAGGTTCTGATCTGAGGGTTATCAATGAGGCGTCTGGCTAGGCTGTCTGGTCCTGTCCTGTATGCATGAACATCTTGGTCAGTAATATATAAAAATAACTAACTATTGAATAGAAATGCTACATGGTGTTCTAGAAAAAAACTGTAGAAAGGCATATGATGCACATCATTAATTAGTCCAAACGATGTGGTATACACTGAAGGAGAGATGAAAAGAGTTTTTTACAATATTAACACTAAATATGTACATATGATTTGAGTCTGGCATGGCCTAACATTACCAGTGCCACTAAATGGAAATCCAACATTTGCTCACCGTGACGTGAGAATTATCGTGTTCTTAGGGTTGGTGGCCCACTGGACGAACAGCTCTCGAGAATATCCACTTTCAAGGTCAGGGAAGCTTGCTAATACAACCTGATGATAGAATGGACAGTAATAATATTATTGTGATCACCTATGAAACATGAACAATATATTCAGCTTTCCTTTACTTCAGCAAAATGGTTCATAGCAGCATTATGGAAGATTGAACAATATCCAGTCCACAATATCCCTGCCCAGTGATACATGCCTTTGGTGATGGGAGGCGGCTGAGGTCAGTAAGGTTGTGACAAAACTTGAGGTGTTTGAAGCTGAATGGATTTGTCCTCAGGGTGTCAAAAGCTTTGGTCAACTTTTCACTCATCCATTCAATCTGCAAAATTCTCTCATTGGTTACCAACAATAAATTGCAAGGATTCAATATACAAAATATTGTGTTGAAAGTAGATTCCGAAACAAGATTTTTAAAAACTGCAAAACAAATGAGTTTCTTTTTAATGGCAGAACGGAGCTGTAAAATACTATTAATTTGGTGCAACATAAAAGGAAGAATTTAAATACCAAAAAATAAGAACACTACAAACATGAACATAAGTTAGCTAATGGCAGTTATATTTTCCAATGTCCAGCAAATAAAAATTCATCTTGCAAATTCCCATAATGTAAATAATTCATATGCCCAGCTTATCATATAATAATTGCAATAAAACACTATATAATGCACTACCCAAAGTACGATATACAATAATTCATAAAACTAAAGCTGAACAAAATACTAGTCAATCACACAATGTTTGTCTGAGGCAACCCACCATCTGTTTGGCAAAGTGAATAACATGGTAGCCAGTGTTCGAGAGGATGGCCAGTGAGTAAGCTGATAGCCCACTCTCCTTGGTATTCCACATCTGCTCAAGCATGTGTGTCATTTCAAGTACTCGACCGCCAGTGTCTGTGGCCACCAGGACATTGCCTCCATTACGACAAGTCTCCTGGAGCTGAGCTGGAGGTAGGGATGCAAATACAATCATAACAGTTAATACTAATGGAAGCTTGACATATGAAAGTTAAGGTTATGGACACAAGGTATATTTCACATGTATTTCACATCAAAAAACTTATTATCTTCAAAACAAGAAGCAGGAATAAATATCAGAATAAAAAAAAGTTTATGTTGCTCTATCTTGTGTCATGTAATTCAGAATCAGATCAAATGTGTTTTCACATTCAAATAAACTTTTCACTGTGGAAATTCAGCTAAGAACCAAGCAGGAAAGTCACTCACCCACAAGTTTCTCATCTCTGTGTCTGCGTCGTTCCTGCCGGTACGAGGAGTTGAAGGCATCTGTGATGAGCAATGATGGTCGGCTGATCTTGTCCAACTCACACCCTCCAAGGTGACGCTCCTTCTTGTGGTTAAAGTCCACTGCATACACAATGTCCCCCTCACCATCCTTGATGATTCTCCATATTGCACCACCTATCATGTGACCTGCAGGCTGGGCAGAGATGCTCAGGCCTATACCTTTCCCTGAGATACAACACAACCACATCATGTGAGTCACATGTTAGTGAAAAATATGCTAATTACACAGCATGATTTACACTCATTTCAATTAAATAGTGTTCATAAAATAGAGGGGTGTGTGTGTGTGTGTGTGTGTTCCTTACCTCTCATCGGTACACTCTGGTTGTACTTGACTTGAGTGATGAGATCAAAGGCAGAATCCACATCATCAAGACCAAAGTGCTCCACCAAATCATAGTTGTGATGACTCTATAACAAATTAAATATACCTTTAGCAGTTTGTTTACATACACAAACATTTTTATATCTAGCTTCTAAATTATCTAAATTAATCTACAGCATTTATATTCTTGTGACAATTTATCATCAAATGAAAATCATAGATCCAGTCACCTACAAGGAAACACTATCATCTCAACCACCATTATCAGCTGTGACAATTCGGTACAGTCATCCCTTAACATTTGTGGTGTTTATGTAACCAACAAATGTTAAAAAATTACAAATATGTGATGCCCCTAAATAACACTTCTAGACCCCGTATTCTATATTTTCTAAAGTCTCTGACACCTCGTTCCTTTTGGAAATATCCCCTAAAGGAATGGCCACAGCAGAACAGTGTCCATCTCTCCATATCCACACACTTCAAATCATCATCAAATCCACAGATGTTGAAGCCATTAATATTAAGGAACGACTACTTACCTGATACCAGTCGTACAAGAACATTTGTCCCATCTTGAACACTGGTACGGTGGCATACACAGGACAATTGAGTTGGCCCCTCCCCACCATGTACGGCAGTGCCCCCATGTGTAGTGGGTCAGGGTATGAGATGAGGACACAGTCAACCCGTGGCAAGACTCTGGCAGAAAGAATATTAGTGTGAGACAAGCATTTTCTTTATTTTCTGTCCTAAGATATTCATATAAATATAAAAAATATATACACACTACTATCCTTGTGCAGATAGCTACCCCAAAGTTTAATTCATCTGCATCCTTCCATCTCAAGCTTTTCTACTTTTCCTTTCCTAAGTACACATCATATTCACACCATTGCAATTCTACTTGTACTGCACACAATATTTATATACATAACAAATATTAGAATTTTTTTTCTATCAAGTTGAAAAGCGATTCAATTTTGTTTTTCTTCTCCTTTCCTCATTATCTCTCTGTACATTGTTCATAAACAGTAAAGTAATAATGTCTCATGCAGAGAACCTCTTTTCTTCTTTCCTTAACTCTTAAAATTGGAGATTCCAGCACATTCCTTTGCAGTCAACTTGAAATGAACATTCATGTGTGAACTCCTCAGAGTAGCCAGTATCATCCTATTCAACTCACTTTGTCAGGCGATCCAAGTAGTCTTTGTCAAATTTCTCATCCCACCCACAGTCGAGCAGGAAGGTGAAGTCATCCACTGTGAGGAGATAGCAGTGTGGGGTCTCATCTCCGACACCCCAAATGCCCTCAAAGTTTACAATGGATGTCATCTAAAATATGCACTGAAATAAATACAACAATGCTATTAGAATGGGGATATCAGTACAAACTCATGCCTTTAATTTTACTTAATCATATTTCTTTCACAAGCACATCACTATAAACAGTATAACAGTTAACAGAGGTGGAAAGAATATCAAACTGCAGAAAAATAGGCTTTTCACACTGGCATACATACTTGTAAGTAATATTCATACTCAATAGTTGTCCATTCCTTACATGCCTAACTTCCTCTATCATGTCTCTTTTCATTAAGTTCTAACCCTGCAATCTTGTTCTCCCATATTTCTTTGAAATTGTAACAGACTCCTATTCTTGGGCCTTCCCCTCTTGTTCAGCCCCTTTTGACTGAACCCTAGATTGCTGGTGGCCCCATCAGGTAACAATACCAGGTAAGAATCTGGTATTATTTTACATCTTCACCAGAACGCTCTAGAGAATTCAGGGTTATATTTTCGCATTATCTGATGCATTTTGAGAAGGTTTTCTTAATTACATTTCCGTCGCAAATTCTTAGTTTGTGAGACATTCAATGTTTTTTTTTGAGACCTCTTCGAAAAGTAAAGTTTGGTTTAGTTTGAACAAGGTTTTGTTATATGTCAACATAGGTTAAGGTTCAGTTAATTTAGGTTAGGTTAATTTAGAAGCTATCAAATGTTCTCATGACCGAAAGTAAGGAGTTGGACGAAGTGCAGACGCAAGACGCAAACGTAAACAAACGCCATTATGGTGAAGATGTAAAATTTTACCATGAATTTAGATGTTTTCTACGATGACAAGTACTCGTTTCCTTCCTGATGTTACTTCTTTTCTAAACTGTATTACTTTCCTTACCAGTGTATTACTTTCCTTACCAGTCTTTGTCTCCAGAAATATCTTTTCACATTAATCAATGTGTTCATGTATTCTTTCTTATACAGATGATGTCTCATTTTCAACAATGTAATATAACAATATAAATAAATGTGTGGGTAAAGTAGGGATCACCACTCGTTAAAATCTTCACAGGACATTAAGTATATGTAAAGCCAATGTGTGATTTAGCTCAGCGTGGAGACCTTGTTCTTAAGATTTACAGAGATATCTTTGTAAACTTAATACTTGAGGGTGGTATCGACGAAAAGTTTAGTTAAGATTATTTTACTAACCCACAGGCGTCACTGCGGTGGTTATACGTAGTGTTAGACCTGATACTGAAATACTTATAACTATTTCATCCATAGGAAACTGTACCTGGCAGTTTGGAGACATATAATTGCTAATTCGGGGACAATGTGTTCTTACTCACCACGAGCCTCACATGCTAAGCCATCACAAGTAAACACTAACCCACAAAACACCAAGAACATTACACCAACAAGTCATTTGGTCCTTACACGGGAAGGATTTCACTGCTAAGGACGCACCTGTTAATGTATTCCTTGATCTAGAATGAGCCGAGCACTTTGAATGATGTACTGTAGGATGGTAGGTTCAGGCTGCTTTCCCGCACAG
Organism: Cancer borealis; assembly: GCA_036785275.1. Taxonomy (NCBI): domain Eukaryota; kingdom Metazoa; phylum Arthropoda; class Malacostraca; order Decapoda; family Cancridae; genus Cancer; species Cancer borealis. The sequence continues at coordinate 8,796 of JAXIVD010005111.1, read as the reverse complement.
AACCATCCACACAGTACACACACCGCGTCTATTGACCTCCGTTAGTCTACAAACCTTGAGTGGTAAGAGAGAACGATATTTTAGTAGGGTGCACACCTCTAACCCTGTTTTATTTGTATCATGAATAAGAAAAGACAAGTACAATAATAACAGTAGCCGTAGGAAAAAGAAAAAAATAGAGAGGGAGAATAAACTACATAAGGAGCTGCAGTTGTAAAGGCTACATTTACATAATTCACTTAATTATAACTTAAATGGTTTTCCCGAGTTTATTTATTTTGAGGATGTGTTACATTTATAAAGGACTGTCACATTTGTTTTAAATAGGCTGCCATTTATATTCACAGCATTGTTAACCTTTTATTGACTTTAAATGTTTTTACAATTGTCATAAGCGTGTATGTTATAGGTGCATCAGATATACTTGCAGTTATCTATACTGAACCACTTTCAGGAGATGGGTAACGTAATGTTAAGCAATTAACAGTACCAATAATGTTGAGTTTCTGAGCTTAGATATCCTATCTCTTATGTGGAGTATCAGTTACAATGCCCTACATTACGGCTAACTTACCTGGTTAACTTACCTGGTTGGCTACCCATAATCGCTCAAGTCAGGCTCAATCTCAGAAACAGTAGTACATACAGTAATTGGGTAGCTCATACCTGCTGGCACGCCAGCCATCAACAACAACACTAGTACACATGCAATTTCAAGTGGGCGGAAAAGTGTGCCATATGCAGGTTAACAACATCTAGAATATATTAATAAAGCGGTATGTTGTATGAAAGGTACAGGTAAATGAGCAGGACATGGTATTGTATGCAGTGATTATAATCAGTCAGTTTAAGAGAACAATACTTCTCCAAGGAACTGGTGTAGACCTCTTTTAAAAGCTTCAACAGTATTAGTGCTGACAACATTATCAGGTAAAGAGTTCCATTGATCAATATACCTAATGCTGAAAAATCTACGTCTGCATTCTGTGGATGTGTGGGGCTTGAGTATTTTAAATCTATGGCCTCTAGTAGTAGTATTAGGGGAGATGGTGAAAAAATCCTGTGGAGCAATGGTAGACTAGTCATGAAAGATTTTCCAGTATTTTATAAGGTCAGCTCGTAATAATCTACTTTGTACAGAATATAAGTTAAGAGATTTGAGGCAGTCACCATAACTGAGATCCGTAAGTCTATTTATTTGTTTGGTCCATCGACGCTTCACAGAAGACTGAAAACATTATTAACGTGGAATCCTAAGTGATCTAATAATTATCATCATCATTACAAGTTCCATATCCTCCTATGCCAAGTTTTTGTCTGCAATTTTTTCAATTCTAATTTCCGTCAGGTGTTCTTTTCCTTGAAGTTTTCTATCTAGCTGTTTATTTAGCAAAATGTTCTGGTAATCTTTTTACCTCTTTTTAATCCATGACATTTGATTCTTAGTTTCTTCTTATCCATGTTAATATGTTTTTATAACTTATTATTCCCAACATTGACTTCTCTAATGTAATTGTGATGCTTCCAATTTAATTTCAAATAGGCCTACTGAATGTACCTTTTTTTTGTTATGTTTAGTCTGCCCTTAGATCTTGTATTCCCAAGGGGATACTGCATTATATAAATGTTTTTACTCACATCATTCATACTTTTATGCTGTATGTTTATATTAAGGTTTATATTAGAATTGTTTCTCCAAACTTTCAAATCCTATGCAGTCAACCTCTCCCACAAGACAGTTTTCTATAGAAAGAAATTAATATCATAATCTTAACATTATTAATAGTTATTAACTTGTCAAAATGCTCTCCATAGTCTAATATAATTAACCTACTTAGTTATCTTCCCACAAAACTTTGTTAAGGATGACGTAATATTGCATCATATGAGGTGATCATGCCCCGGGGCCTGTCGAGCTGAGCAAAGTCACGTACACCAGAATTTTCCCCCATATAGTAATCCAGAGATCAGGTTCAATAGATATCTAAATGTCACTTATTTAGCGTCAAAATTAATTTCCTATAAATTGATAACTATTTCACGTCTCAATAATCAATTAATAATAAGATCAAAGGAGGAATATCCTCGAAACCCCCCTTCCCCCTTCTCATCTCCCGCCTTTTTCCCAGACAGCGTCATTCGTGGCTCACCCTCCATTGTGTTCGCAGGTGAGTGACATCGCTCTCGAAATCCCTCAATATTTGTGAAATCCAATACCTCTCGCCATTATTATATAGTCCACAATCTTCCCCAGTAGTCTGACAATACATGTAAACCCCTATTGAGATCTATTATAAGTGGATAATATCAATTTCCTTCTCTTAAAGAAGGACAACGTGGTTTCAAAACCGCATGGTCCCCTAATCCCTACAAAATATTTCATGGTGTACAATATACATTTTTCCCGGTAATTTCTATGTTATTGTGACTGTGTATTAACTTCTGAGTTAAGGAAGTGAATTATCACATTCGTGGCTCACCCTCCATTGTGTTCGCAGGGAAAGAATGCCTCCACGACAGTTACACCAATTTCTCATTTACTTTCTTTTGTTTTTGTAGTTAAATGAACGGCTAGAAAGCCACTGCCAAATTTCCAAGTTAAGCTTTAGGAAACTATGTGTCACGTAAGACGGTCTGATAGACCCAGCCCATGTATCCAGGAATAGGAATCGCGTATTCCTACTTAGTGAGGAAGAGTTATACTATGTATGCATAAACAGAAACATTGAGATCATCTTACTTTCGGAAATCCCCTGAGAAAAGGTTCTTTAACTGTTCTCAGGCCCAGTTACAAAATTATAACATTTTTAAGGTGATATTTTTCAGGGAAGGGAGTCAAGGGTATAATGTATAATGTGTGAAGAGCTTGGAATCTCGAGGTGAGATATGTATTGCCAACTCTGTATTTATTTTCTTTTTGAGGAAGGTGAAGTTTTTTTTGCCATGAGCCATTAAGTTGTCTGATACTATAACTAAGCCGTGTTTCTAAGACTCAATGATCAGCCTGTGATATTCAAAGTATACATTAAATAAATAACTCAAGTAAAATCTGAGAAATTGATTCTGTGTTAATACTAACCTCCGTTTGGTGTGGTAAGGTTAATAGGGAGGTGCTCAACACTCTTGAAAAAAGGATATGAAACAAATCCACGAATCCATGTGTCTTATTGAAACTCAGTCCACTCTACCAAATAACTAAATTGTTAAATCAGTTCCCCCTTTCTTTTCATTGGTCGCCTATATTTCCCTGGTAGTAATTATTTTCTCTTTCGAATATTTTAACTTCCCTTTAGGAAGAAATTAAATTCCCTGAGAATCCCCTAATTCTCATTAAACCTTTGGGGGTGGTGGCAGCTTTCTTTCCTTAATATCCAGGGAAATATCCAACATCAGGGACCATTAATTAATATAATTAATCAAAGTAAATATATTTTTAATTACCATGAGAGTTCCCCATTCGAAGTTAATTTAATGACAAGGCACCACACTGATGGTCCTTCAGCAGTGAAGTGAAAGTAAAACAAATTAATTAAATAAAGAATAGAATAACAGAACAACAATTAACAACAACAAATAAAAAAAATAACGCCCCCGTCCCCCCCCCCGGGCACCACATAATGACTTTGTAAAATTCTTAACTTATTCCGAATTCAGTTTCCATGGCAATCTAACAGCAAAACTAGTAATATTCAAGATAGTCACCGAAGTTTGCTTGCATATACACACCTTGATGGGGAAAAATCAGGCGCGGTATATAAAAATTTCAAAAAATGTTAATACGTAAAATCTTGCCATCATCATAGTCATTACATACTACATGCGTAACTACCCCTCCGTGTTGGTTGGCTGAATTTTTTTTTTTTTTAATATTATATCGTACGAGGAATGATTAAAACAGTTAGACCTGTTCGCACTCCACAAACGAAGAATTAGAGGTGATATGATTGTAGTCTTTATGAAATTCTGAATAAATTCGATAAAATCAATCCAGATATATTATATCCTACTTGTTATAGTTCAACTTGTCTTCTGGTGTGTGTTTTTATGTATTATGTATATTTATCCCTTCCCTCTTATCCTAGCACCGAGTCGTAGACTAACAAACTGCTTTAAAACGCCCGTATTTTTCTATTTTTTGTAATAAATGTTTGTTTTAAGCTGTGACCAGATAAACCTAGAAAATAATGTCATACTTAAATGTACATGATAATCATCTATGTACAGAAGTGCAACACAATTTGATATGTTATGTTATTCATTAATTTATATATTTGTGTATTTACTTATTTGCTAAATTCCTTACTTACTAGTATGTTTATTGTACATGGCTATGTCGATGCAGTGTGTGTATGAAAGTTAACTAGAGAAAAAGATGCAGCAGTATTCATATTACAGAGAGAGAGAGAGAGAGAGAGAGAGAGAGAGAGAGAGAGAGAGAGAGAACTTTCTCCTCCGCCGCTGTGGTGTGGTGGAACGACCTCACTGCTGTGGTGGACGTAACACGTCTGTCAACACAGCAGATGAAGGTGACTACACACAGGTGGTTACGTCTCCACCCACCTTAAATACTTCAGATATGTGATGATACTGAACTTTATTTTATGCACATACATATTATATGTGTTTAAAATCATGTACACCTCATTCCGTACGATTTTCTGTAATAACAGTACGCTTTAGAATAGTTACTAATGTCAAAAGTAACTTTAGCATAGGTCCATGTACTGTCCCAACACTCAATACAGCATATTACTAAAGTTTAAATAAAAAAAATTTTTTTTTTAAAGAGAGAGAGAGAGAGAGAGAGAGAGAGAGAGAGAAATATACATATATATATATATATATATATATATATATATATATATATATATATATATATATACATATATATATATATATATATATATATATATATATATATATATATATGTGTATGTGTATATATATATATATATATATATATATATATATATATATATATATAATATATATATATATATATATATATATATATATATATATATATATACATATATATATATATATATATATATATATATATATATATATATATATATGTATATACATATATATATATATATATATATATATATATATATATATATATATATATATAAATATATATATATATATATATATATATATATATATATATATATATATATAATATATATACATATATATATATATATATATATATATATATATATATATATACATATATATATATATATATATATATATATATATATATATATATATATATATATATATACATATATATATATATATATATATATATATATATATATATATATATATATATATATATATATATATATATTAGATTATCATAATCATATTCTTCTTTTCTATATTTTTTTTCTACTTCTCTTCCTCATCCTCCTTGTTGTTGTTATTGTCTTTTTCGTGTAAAGTACCTTATGCATGTATATCTCTTTAGTTATGCCTCTGCCCTACCACCACCAGTGTTTGCACTTCACCAGCCGCACCATACTATACAAAGTACATGCGTAGTACAAGGAGGTAACGTAGCGGTGCTCAGGGAATCACCCCTGACTCCATCATTTCGTCGAACATGGATAAAAACCTTGGACGCATCACAGGATTATTGTCCCACAGATCCCTCGACTTCTCATTCATCTCCTTCATCATATCACCAAGGTCTTCGTCAGTGCCCGTCTCTAAGTCCATCACATCCCCACTGTCTATGATCACAAACGGCAGAAGTACCATAGCGTATAAAGCACCATGGACGTTCTTTTTCTTAAAATCTTCTTGCAGCTCCGCCCGCGTGAAGGGAGTCTCGTGGTTGCCCGCCTCCAGCACAGAGCTAAAATTATTATAATACGTAGAGAGGAAGGTCTCAAGGTTTGGCTTCCTCACGTCCCCTGTCGTGCTCGTGAACAGGAGATAGTTGAGGTCGGTGTTGGGAGAGGAGTAATTACAGAGTTGAAGATCAAGTAACATGACCTCCAGGGGATGACCATCCTCACTGTACCTGTAGAAAAGACCGAGACCAGTGTAACCCATTAGTGAGTGAAACAGTAGGTGAAAACGACTGATTGCTAAACAAATTTAGAAACTATCAGACAGATAGGTAGATAGAAACGTATATAATGACATATATAGACAGACAGAGACATTAACAGATAACAATTAACTCTGAAAAAGGAATTTCTTCGTTGTATATATATATATATATATATATATATATATATATATATATATATATATATATATATATATATATTTTTTTTTTTTTTTTTTTTTTTTTTTTTTTTTTTTTTTTTTTCCCCTTGCACTTATGGCGCCGGTAGACTTGATGGAGATGTTAAATAGTCAGCCTTCGCCCGTTAGTAGCGCAGGTTAGATTTTTATAGTGACGCTTCTTTTTCTTGTTGAGAGGCTCATACTGCCTGCTAATGCTTTTCGATGCATATAACATTTTGCAATCTCGTCGAAGAAAGTGTTATGACAACATGTGGGTAATCTTAGGCCACTCGGCGGTTACTCCATAGAAAAATGGCCAGCACGTCGAGGAACTCGAGCTCAGGACTCTGAGTTGGTATGCCTCCCACGCTAGCCACTAGGCCACTGCCTCCCCATTCAATGTACTGGACACAATGTCACATGTGTACACCACACATAAATTGCAAGTACTATGATCATATATGTATATACTGTGCGTCCTCAATGCAAAGAGAAAATAAAGAATGTATTTTATCTTCCTTTTCAGATATCAGGATCTCAACGAGGAGGAAAATTAAAGTTCCAAAAGGGAGTAATTAGGTAACCAACAATGTATTTAAGGTTGATGAGGATCGTTAACTCGAGGGTAAGGTGACTAGGGATCACATTTCTGGGTGAGGAAAGCCACTAGTTGTGGAGCCAAATGGACGCGGACCAGACTCATATCCTACAGGAAGCCACTTGAAGGAACAAAGTATCTAGCACCAAATTATAATTATAATAATAATAATAATAATAATAATAATAATAATAATAATAATAATAATAATAATGATAATAATAATAATAATAATAATAATAATAATAATAATAATAATAATAATAATAATAATGGAACAAAATTAACAAACAGTAGATGCGTCTGGTCACTTGTGAAAATCAAGTCAACAATCCAACCTTCGCTTGGTGCCTGTATCTCCCAGTGCCTCGCATGTGTATTTTGTGAGTCACTATAGAAACAAATAATAAGAGACTCACCTGAAAAGTACGTTGTTGTTCCAGGAATCCCCGTGGCATATCACCTTGAACTTGCCACTGGTCAACTGTTCCTCCATGATATCCACGAAGTTAAGGAGAATGCTATCAATCCAAGCTACTGCTCTCTCGTACCCCCCAAACTTGACGAGCAATTCTCTACTGTTCTTGATCTGGCTCTCGAACACAGTATGAAAAGAAGACTCCGACTGCAGATAGTTTAGCCACCCAATCTCTAAGAATGGGTACCTAGCATAGATGTGCTCGTCAGGAGTCTCAGCGTGTACCAGGATGGAAGCAGCGTGAAGCCTCGCCAACTCCTGCAGCACAAGGGTGGCGTGAGCCTTGTCCATGCCTAGTTTTCTATCGGTCATCTTGAATCCTAGTGCCCGTAAATCTTCAAAAAATATCAATTCTTTTCCTATTTCTATACTGGCGTAAACACATCTTGGAAACTTGAGCGATTTTTCGCCAATTTTTTTTAGGATAGAATTCATGTCCGGTATGAGATTGAGATAGAACTTTGATTCTTTTTCAAAGATCTTAGAACTGAATTCTTTCATGGACTCAAAGTTCCTACAAGGATTGAGCTTCACGACGTATACCACCTCGAAGCTTTGGCCGTCCATCACGTATTTAACCTCGACGCTGGTTACCACACAAGCATAGTTGTCGCCCTTCTTGGTGAAATCCACGATCTTCCATGAGGTTAAACGCGCGGCAGCGCCCTTGTCCGCAGTGAGTGTCGCTTGCACATGGTCTTCTGTCACTAAGTCGTGTGGCGTCAATGTCTCGGCAGAAGAGTTGACGCCATTCACATTTTCTTTTGTAGCAGCTGCGGAATATGAAAAAGGATATTGCATCAATAACTCTGTCTTTCTCTGGTAACTTCATTTCGGGGTTTTTGATGATGTGATGGTGTGATCTGGACAAAAGCTGAGGTGCACTCGTGAGCTCAATGTTGACTTTTTGTTTGTGGTATGGTGGGAAAGGGGGTAAGACACTTAGTAGATATAAATCAAAGGTACCCGATAATTTTGATTTCATGAACCTTGCTGTGAGTTTCAAAATCTCCAATTAGTTAAAGATCAAAACCAGTTGTAGTGATGGGACAGTCAACATCGATCAAACACCATTTGGACCTTGAATATCCTGTCAGGGATTTGATCCCTGGCTGCAGCCCTCTCGTGGCTATCCCCTTAGATCAATTATTCAGTGTTTCAAAATAAAATAAAAAAAGACATTATGCATTGAGACTAATGCGAAGCCAGAAAGAGTATTATGAGTACTGTAAAAGTTATGCGTAATTAAAGTATTATAAAGTATTTATAAAGAGTTGGGACAAATCGGATAATAAAATTATATATATATATATATATATATATATATATATATATATATATATATATATACATATATATATATATATATATATATATATATATATATATATATATATATATATATATATTATAACCAGAAACATATAAATACTTATGCCGCGGCCATACACAGTAAGGTTGTCAC
>JAXIVD010005110.1:22500-30000 GCA_036785275.1 Cancer borealis | reverse complement strand
GGGTAACTCCACCTCGACGATGGTGCCAAATTTACCAAAGTAGTTTTTAATGTCGTCGTCCGAGAGGTCAGGTTTGAGTCCACCGACGAATATTTTACCATGACGAGCTTTGGCCTTCTTTGGGTCCACTTTCTTCCCGTTGATGATGTGGTTTTGTTCATTGATTACCTGTGGGGGGGGGAGGGGGTGGTGGTTATAGTGTGTTAGGGGGGAGGGTGTGTGTACGTGTGTGTGTGTTGGTTTGGTCAGGTGTGGTATTGTCTTCTTGGTTAATCAGAAGCAGAACTGATTGGGTTTTCATCATGATAACGATTGGTAATGATTGTTTGATTATTATGGTAATTTGCGATTCTAGTAGTGTTTGGTTGTGTGTTTGGTTGTGTGTTTGGTTGTGTGTGTGTGTGTGTGTGTGTGTGTGTGTGTGTGTGTGTGTGTGTGTGTGTGTGTGTGTGTGTGTGTGTTTGCAATATATATATACTAGCATTTAAACATCAAGCCATCTTTAATAAAATGTTAATTATGTATACTTACTAAGTCTATATTATTGACTAAATCTCTCCTACCCCTCTCTCTCTCTCCTTCCCTTCTTCTATCAGTCTATTTTTCCTTCTCTCTCTGTTTGTCTCTTCCTCCCCCTCTCTCTCTTCCCACTCCCTCCTTCCTCCCTCTCTCTCTCTCCTTCCCTCCCCCTCCACTCACCTTATCAATTGCTTCTATAGTGTTGAATACAATAAATGCGAATCCTCTTGACCGTCCAGTGTTGGGGTCAGTCTTCACGTTAATACTTTCGATGTCGCCAAACTTAGTGAAGTGCTCCCTCAACTCCTCTGTAAATGGGGTAAAGAAAACGGGGTGAGTAGGTGGTTGTGGGTGGGTGTGGGCGTGTGTGTGGTTTGGTTTGGTCAGGTGTGGTACTGTCTTCTTGGTTAATCAGAAGCAGAACTGATTGGGTTATCATCATGTAAGGAGAATGTAGTGATTGGGAAAGATTGGAGATTGTAAGGATTGGGGGGGAAATGATTGGAAATAGATTGACTAATAATGGAAAAAGATTGTAATGATTGGAAAAGATTAATGATTGAAAACAAAAAAAATAAAGATTGGAATGATTGAAAAAATTTGAGTTAGGAAAGAAATTATACTGAAAATATAAGTTAATGAGAAAACTATAGTAATGAAAATATTGTAAAAAATTAGTTAAAAGAAAATATAGTAATGAAAATATTGTAAGTATTGAAAAAAGTCGAGTTAGGGAAGAAAATATATCTTTGTCTTGTCATATTAATAGATCAGTATAGTTTTGTAAATATAAATTGTCTGTTTCTAAATCTAGTAATATATAGACTAAAGCTTTTATAAAAATCTAATTAATAAAAAATATATAAAACGTATCTAGTAATATCTATCAATCTATATCTATTTTCAACTTAGCTTTTTTTTTTATCGATCAATTCTAAACATAAGATATACTTTTTTTTTTTTTTTAGCATATATATTCTGCCTATCTATTTTTTAACGTCATAATAATATAAGCTATAAAATTCCTGGTGTACCTAACCTAACCTCCCTTATTACCTACATCCACCTCTCACCCCCAACCATAAAAACCGTCTCAACTCCTATCAATACACAACTCAACATAATCCCAGTTAATATTACTTTCCTAACACTTATAATGGTAATATATAAACAATAATTCCTCCTCTACTTACTCTCTTGTGTCTCCCAGCTAAGTCCGCCAACAAACAACTTTCTGCAACGTAAACAAGATAGGTAAGTACAGGTGTGACGGGACAGTACTTACGAACACACACACACACACAACCACAACACACATACACGCACGCACACTTGACTTAAACAAACATTGACTTAAATAAACGTGACTTAAAGATTCAAAACAGTACTGTACCTTATTATTTTTTATAGATAGATAGTTTTTTTAAGGGAAATTTTTACTCCTTAAAGTTGAAATTCTTCTTTGTTTTTCTTGATATAAATGGACAGAGGATAAGATTGAGTAGATTGATGAATGAAAGGTTGATAAATTGATGGATATATTCTTCTTTATATATATACTTTCTTCCATGATGGGTGGTGAGGATGATGTGGGGAAGAAGAAGAAGAGGAAGAGGAAGAAGAGATAAGAACGCACACAATAGATAAGAGAGATAAGATAGCATCGATACATGAATACTGCAACAAACAAAACAGCATCAGTACAACGCGCGCGACGTTATAACGAAGGTAAGATGCAACACAAAATACGATGTACAACAAAATGGAAAGAAAACGAAAAAACGCAGAATTGTCGGGGAAAAAAATAATTCTGATTCAAAAACGTCAACTGGAAATTTGTTCTGTATTGTGAAAAATTTATATTAATAGTTACATTATTACATTAAATTACATTAAATTGTGATCACATGAAAATTATGGGCAACCAACCAGACCCAAAACACGAAACCATAACTACCAGTAACACCACTATCAACACTAAGTCACAACAAGGATGGTAATAGTAATAGTAATAGTATTAATAATAATAATAGTAATCATAGTAATCCTGGTGTCCATCGAGTATGAAGGTGAGTGAGTGAAGGTCAAGGTAAGTCTACACTTGATGCTGTGAGTGACAGGTTAAGTGACACTTGATCGAGTACTGCGGCGGCAGCAGCAGCAGCAGCAGGACCAAGGAAGGAACACACACACAACAGGAAGGCACAGAGGAGGGCGTGTAGGTGGGAGGGTGTGTGTGTGTGTGTGTGTAGGTGGGCGTGTGCACACAAACCTGCACTATATGTATGAATGGAGTGTGTGTGTGTGTGTGTATGTGTGTTGCATGCAGTGTTGTGTAGCACACATGTAAACATTATGAAAAATCTATTTAAGGTAAAAAATCAAACAAATGATAATGATAATTAATTGTAATGATAATCATTATGGATTTATAATAGTAATGAGACTGCAACAAGTAATGACTGTAGTAATAATAATAATAATAATAATACTGAGTGTTGATAGTAATGACAGTATTACCAAGAGTATACTAGTAGTAGTAGCAATAGTAGTAGTAGTAGTAGTCTTAACCTCTGACCCACTAGTACAACAGAGGATAGATAAATACCCTTGTTATGAGGCAGCAACAGGCTACTAGTACTGGGTGGGTGGTGGGTGGTGGTGGTGGTGGTGGTGGTGTTGGTGGGTGGTGGTGGTGGTGGTGGTGGGTGGGGGGGTGATGAGGTGCGGGGGACAGACACACACACTTGTGGTCCGCCCGCAGTAGTTGCCCACCTGCACGGGAAGCAAAACAGCCGCAGTTAGTGCAATCACCACGCGCGCGGCGCCGCACACCGGCCGCCGCGGCGCTGCGTCCAGCCGGGCAGCGGCGGGCGGGCGTGTGGCGGCGAGTGGTGAGTGCCGCGGCGGTGCCAGTCTTGGTGTCCGGTGGTGGTGAGGTCCAGGGCGTGGGCGTGGGCGTAGGCGTGGCGGGTCAGGCATTAGTGGATTGACAGACTGACGCATTCACTGAATCACTGACTGACTGCTTCACTGATTCTCTAAGTCCAATCTTAACCAATGTTGAAGTGAAGTGAAGTGAAGTGAAGTGAAGTGAAGTGAGGCGGCCAGGTATTACGAGGCAAACTGAGGCTCACACTCACTCTTTGTTTATAAGTTTACTTTATAAGTAACAAGCCAAGTACTGGTGATGGAGGCTACGGTGGGTGAGGCTGTTGGCTGCCTGTCTGTCTGTCTGCCTGCCTGCCTGTGCTAGTCATTAGGCTGTGTACAGCACACTGGGCCTCTTGGACAACCTCAAAACGTTATACTGCTGCACAAACACTGAACAATTTGACACTACAAGCCAACACGTGTTTGTATGTTTGTTTGAGCCAACAACAAACAATCCAATCCTTACTGCTTACATTCTTCTCAATTTGACTGTCAAACAATCAAGTTTGGGTTTGGTTTTGCTTTATATATTAAATGGAACAATCTGATTCCTTTATATATTAAATGGAACAATCTGATTCCTTTATATAAGAGTGGAACAATCTGATTCCTTTATATAGTTTGACGGGCTTGCTATTGTACTTCAATATGGAACAATGTCCTTCCTTAAGCCTTTGGACACCAATCTGGACAGCAACAAGTTATAATTCCTGGCGTGACACCTTACTCCAAGGGAACAAACAACAACAACAACAACTCGGATCTTCGTTACATTTATCTTTATGTAAATTTGACGCAAAACAAAAAAAGAATCACATTCACACATTAGCTTACTTTAAAAGGGAACGTATGTAAAGTAAGCAAGGTACACACACACACACACACACACATGTACACCCATCCGTGCACACAGTGTTGGGGGAGTGAACACCCTACTATCAAGCCTGGCTCTGGCCTTCCCCCCCGCCATGGGTAGCCAGGTAGACACGCACGTACACACGCACACCTGTTGTAGTGTGTCGTTGTGACCAAGATGGACTCACACGCTGGAGAGAGGAAGGACCACTTGTTACAACTAGCCACTCGTCATAATGTTTAGTATGCATTAAACTCCACTCACCTAACCACTCACGTCATAATGTTTAGTAAGTATAATCATTAACTATGTCTCTCAATATGTGCGATTTCAACACACACAAAACCATATGAATATCTATCTTTTTTTTTTCTAACGACAAATGTGGATATGTATGCGATTGTTTGTGATTTATGATTTCCTAAACGCGTTAATAATATAATCCGAATCTTTAACGAGTTACTTTTCTTAAAATGTTTATAAATACACGAAAAACTGTCTGGATCTATAATATATATATTTTTAAGTTACATGGCTTCTATATATTTTTTCTTCTTCAAAACACGACATTCACAAATCCTGTGTTGATTTTGAATAACTTAAATAAATCAAAGTTCTGAGCGATGAAAACCTTCCATCGGGAGAAATTAGGTTTTATAAAACTTTGTCATGACTTTGATTTCTAAGTTTATAATTCAACTTTTTTTTTTTACTCTTCCTACTTTGAATAAATGAATAAATAAATAGAACAGTGAATTGGTTGAAAATATTACTTAATACCTATACTTAAAACGCCTTGAATTTGATCGTATTTTCAAACCAAACAATTGACAAAAAACGAGATTCATTTACACAAAAAATAAACAAAATAATAATAATTCCTGCGAGACATTTAACTTGATAATTTCGTTTGAACAAATAATTAACCAAGTAATTATATCAACCTGTACAACATCCTTATCAATTAATAATATAAAAATGCTGTAACTAAAACAATTAATTAGCTATATATATACACACAAACACACACACATAAATATATATATATAAATAAATTAGGTCAATATAAATAAATCTAGATAGGAAATACATTAATTACTTTATTTTCTTTCTTGGTTTGGAAGGAAAATGAAAGTGAATAGAAGTCAAAATTGTGATCTTTACATTTTAATAATTTACACTTATATATATAAAAAAATTAATTATAGGTGCACTTACTTAACTACAGGGGAGAGAGAGAGAGAGAGAGAGAGAGAGAGAGAGAGAGAGAGAGAGAGAGAGAGAGAGAGAAACTGTGTATGTTTGTCAAAATATACTTTAGTCACCCTTAAAATGTCTCAAAAATAATAAAAAATAAATAAATAATTGATGTTTCAACCTCACGATTATTCAATTAATTATGTTTAAGATTGTATTGATAAAAAAATAATAATAATAAGTGGTTTTTACATAATTATTTATATCAAAACTTAATCTGTACATAAAATATTAGTTTATTTTCATTTATTTATATATATTAACTCTATCTTGTTTTTGTTTTAAGTTAATAATTAGTGTTATTTATCTTGTTTTTGTTAACTGTTAATAATTAGTGTCATCATTACAATACTTTTTCCTTAACTACCAAACTACCTCGTTATCAGCATGGCGTTACCCTTCCTCTTATCTTATCAATACTCCTCAAACTTACAATCTTATCTACGACCCTGACTCACTCACTCAACTCAAATTAACTGACAACTTTATATAATCTTATTTAATATATCTAAGTCACTGAAAGGATATATGGAAGATTACTGACTGACTGAACGAATAACTCAAATTGACTGACTGACTGAACGAAGAACTCAAATTGACTGACTAACTGAACGTGAAACTCAAATTGACTGACTGAATTATTTTTAATCTAGCTTAACCTAACCTTACTGAGTTTAGAAGTGAAATAAACGAATTGACTGAAACTATGATACATTGACTGACTGAAAATAAATACTGCTGACTGAATAACTAGCTAATTGACTGAAACTAATACTGCTGACTGACAATAACTGACTGAATAACTAATTAACTGAAATAAATACTACTGACTGACTGAAATAAATACTACTGACTGAATAACTAATTGACTGACTGACTGAAACAAATACTACTGACTGAATAACTAACTAATAGACTGACTGACTGAATAACTAATAGACTGACTGACTGAATAACTAATAGACTGACTGACTGAATAACTAATACTGACTGACTGACTGAATAACTAATAGACTGACTGACTGAATAACTAATACGGACTGACTGAATAACTAATACCGACTGACTGACTGAATAACTAATTGACTGACTTACTGAATAACCAATACCGACTGACTGACTGAATAACTAATACCGACTGACTGACTGAATAACTAATTGACTGACTTACTGAATAACCAATACCGACTGACTGACTGAATAACTAAAGACTGACTCACTAAAAAAGACTGACTGACTGAATAACTAAGACTCGCTAAAAAAGACTGATTGACTGAATAATGTACTGAACGAGCCACCAACTTAATACAAACATCACTAAAACTTCCAATCCCAACTTATTATCGCAATACTGATTACACAAGTATTGCCTTCAAACCTGATTTCACATTTAACCCCATTTTCTCTTTTTTTGTTGTTATATCTCTTACAAACACACACTAATGAAAAAATATGAAATTGTTTATATATATGTTTAATAATGTATATGTATTAATTTATCATATTCTATCACTATTATTATTCCTTATTTTTCATTAGTAGGTAACAGGAGGCCCCGCGTGGTAGTTCCTGTTACGCCCTTAATGCACTGCTTCACCCTGTTAGCTGTATCACTTTTGTTCCACCCTGTATCACCCTCTAGGCTAACTATACTACTTTTGTTTCACCCTGTATTATTCTTTCCTAGTCCTGTATTACTTTTCCTTCACCCTGTATTGTCTCACCCTAAGTATCTATCTACATATAGTAATAATAATAATAATTTAACACTCGTATTTTTATCTAAGCGTCCCCTAAAAAATAAAAATATATCTCCGTTTTCTATGCTTCCTTAGTCTACCCTAACAAACCTCTTCACTATACGACTCAATAATTTTCTACATAACGCATATAACCACATCAAAACATATATTAATTAGTAAATAAACTTGATA
>JAXIVD010005110.1:0-15000 GCA_036785275.1 Cancer borealis | reverse complement strand
ATGTATGTATATATATTCTTGGCACCGTATGATCCCTACGTCAATGTTATTTAAATTATACATACTACTAACTCGCTATGTATGTATTAATATGTATACACACGCATCCATATTATGTTATTTCATGTGTAACAATTATATTCATTATTTATTATAGAAAAGAAAACGGAGTGAAAATGGCATCGTTTTTAGCTATGACTATGATAAAAGTGTTAGTTAATTATCACCCTTTTTTTTCCCCTTTCACTCTTTATATAACGTAAGTACAGGTGTGAGGGGGGTTGAGGGGGAGGGCGGAGGGGGGCGGGGGAAGATCAGCTGTTCAAGGTCAAAAGGTCAACTATTAGCACGTGACCTATTTTATTTATTTTTTAAAATTCTTATATTCTATCCAGTTTTTTTTCTTCGTTCCTGCACACGCAAGCACGCACACACACACACGCACACACACACACACACACACACACACACACACACATACACGGGTCAAGAAAGGTCATATATTTTGTCCATGACCTTTTCTTTGACCTTTTTCTAGTTTGTTTTTCATTCTTTTCACTTTAATTTTTTACTTCATTCTTTTCACTTTTTTTTTTCTTAGTTCAATCTTTTATTTATTTATTTTTTCTGTTCATTCTTATTGTTTTTTTCTTATTAAATTATCATTATTTTTTTTTCTTTATTCGTCTTTATATTTTTATTTCCATCTTTTTTTTCTATTCGTAATTTCCATGTATTCAATTTTTTCACCTAAATTTTCTTGGACTTAAAGTTATCCCTAAAAAATACTACGTTTTCTTTGAGCTTAATAGAAAATGGGAATAAGTTTATGATTCTCTCTCTCTCTCTCTCTCTCTCTCTCTTTCTCTCTCTCCTTAGGTTAATTAGGCACTTATACATTCCTTCACACATTATACAATTTCCTTCATAATTTTGATATATAGATTTTCTTCATATTTTTTTTTATTTAATATTTTTTTCTTGCAATTTAATTTAATTTTGTAATGTATTAATTAATTTATTTTATTTATTATTATTTTCATTTGTTTTGTTTTTTTACTTATTGGTTTTTTTTTCTGTGTAACATTTAATAACTTTTTATTTGTTATATTATATTTAATTTCACTTCAAAATTTATATCTTTTCATCTTTTTTTTCTTCTTCCTCTTTCTAGTAAAAAAAAAAAAGTTATATATTTTTTGTATTTTTGTTTTTATTTACTTTTTTTTTATCCCTGTTTATTCTTCCTGAGACTTACTTTTTGTTTTTTTGCTTTAGTGTTGTTTTCTCTCTTCCTTCATTTATTTTAATTTATTCTTTTCTTTCTTTCTTTGATAATTTTTTTTCTTAATATATTTTTCATCTTTCCTTAACCAATTTTTTCTTCATTATTATCTATCGTATTTTTCTTCTTATTATATGCAATTAATTTACATTCACTCGTTTCATCTACTATTTTTTTCCTTTTTTTTCAATATTGCATTTATGGCGCCAATAAGCTGATGGTTAATGGCGCAGATTAGATTTTTTTTTTATATAATGACGCTTCGTTTTTTATAATAGGGCTCAAGCTGCCCGCGGAAGGTCCTCAATGCATATAACTTTACAGTCCCGTTGGGGATAGTGTTATGGCAGGATGTGGGTGATCTTAGACAACTCAATCAATACATTACAGTTATTCTCTCTCTCTCTCTCTCTCTCTCTCTCTCTCTCTCTCTCTCTCTCTCTCTCTCTCTCTCTCATACACACACGAGAGTCCATCATTATTTCTTTTCTTTTCATTTTTCCACTTTTTTCAATCTTAAAAAATTTCTTTCACTTTATATATATTTTCCTTCTTTTTCTTTCTTTTTTTTTCCCTTACACATAAACTTTCCCTTTTTTTTTCTTCTCACTATTGGACAGAAAATCTCTTAGTTTCCCCTTAAAATAGAAAAAAAATATTAAATTAAGTCACTACTGCAATTCATCAGTTTTCTTTAAATCTCCTTTTTAGATAGAAAACGTAATAATAATAATAAGTCATAGTTTTCAATCACACATACACATACACACACACACACACACACACACACACACACACACACACACATCAAATCCTCTTAATTCTATGTTTTCTTTACTTAAATTTCACTCAAAAAACACACACACGTAAAAAACAAAAAGACATCAATTAAAAAAAAATCCATGAATCAATTACTCAAACACGTAATTGTTTTTTAAATTGTAAATACGTTGATAATTATTCACTATAATATTAACTTTATGGCTGTTGATGCATTAACCTCAACCATCATCACCATCACCATCACCATCATCATCATCATCAGCACCCTATACAAGGCACACAATGGCACCTCAAAACACACATAAATAAACAAACACAGCATAATTTTCTCACACGGACACAAACAGATAAATTTCCCGCCAAAACTACACACACACATAATCTTTACCAAATTCATTCAAACACCCCAAAACAAACACCAATTAATTACCTTTAAAAACACTAAAAACACACACACATATACATACACTGAACCACCAAATAGCATACACGAAAAAAAAAAAAAAACATTCACTTCTCTCCCACACACACACACAACTATTCATTCAAACACAAAAAAACAAACACCAATATACCGTTTATCCTTCTAAACTTCAATAGTAGATGGCGCTGGAACAACACTATGGCCTCTGTTTTGATCCGGCCGTTGGTTAGTCCTCCCGTTGGAAACAGCACCGGGTCTTGCATTTCTAGGTCGCATAATTTTCCCGCTTGTAATAAGTCTGCCGAAGCCTTCCTGGTGAGCGAACGCGTAACCAGACCGTATGGAGCGACGGGACCTAAGAGGGGAAAGGGGAGAGGAAAAAGGGTAAGTATATGAGGTTTATATAAGGGAAAGAGGGAAGGGTTTAGTATATGAGGTTTATATAAGGGAAAGGGGGAAGGGTTAGTGAAAAGGGGTTTTATATAGGGGAAAGCGGGTTTGTATAGGGAAAGGGAGATAAGGGTTAGTGTAATGGGGTTTATAGAGGGAGAAAGGGGGAGAAAGGGTATTTATATGGGGAGCAAAGGGGTGAATGGGGTTTATATAGGGGAAAGGAGAGGTAAGGGTTAGTGAAAGAGGTTTATATAGGGGAAAAAAGATGTTATTTTTAGTTTGATATAATATGACGGTAATTTTTCTCTTTATAGTCTCTCTCTATCTCTTTCTCTCTCTCACACACACACACACACACGCACACACACACACACACTCACTAACCTGCGTGCCGAGGGGGTGCGCGCGATCCTGTGTTCCGTCCGTTGACTTGCCATCTTCGCGTCGTACCTCTGTTTGAATCTCACTTTGTCTGAGAGTGTCGGGTTCACGTCTACCCGATAGAACCTCCAGGCCATTACAGGCAGCATTAAGATGACGATGGTGAGGAGTGTGGTGAAGTAAAACATTGGCTCCCCCATTGCCTGTGTGTGTGTGTGTGTGTGTGTGTGTGTGTGTGGGTGTGTGTGTGTTTGGGGAGAGAGAGTTGTACATCTTTTAATTTGCGATACTATATTTTTCTAACAAGTTATCATTATTATTATTATTATTATTATAGAAAAGTAAAGGTAATATTCTTTTTTTAAGGCTAACATACCATTCTCTCTCCCTCTCTCTCTCTCTCTCTCTCTCTCTCTCTCTCTCTCTCTCTCTCTCTCTCTCTCTCTCTCTCTCTCTCTCTCACTCTCTCTCTCTCTCTCTCTCTGTACGTTACCTTAGCCAGCGCGCCCACGTAGTCACCCTTGAGTAGGTAGTTGTAAGCGTACTGCAGCAGGAGGTAGAAGATGAGGGAACCCCAGATCGTTATGTGATTGAATAACGTCCAGTAAGAAGTGTCAAGGCAAATCTGGCGGGGAAATTATATGTTTGTATATATGTAGTGTTAAGGAAGGAAGATTTTGGCGGGAAAATGATACTAGGGAAGGAAGATTTGGCGGGAAAATGATATGTATGTAGTGTTAAGGAAGGAAGGTTTTGGCGGGAAAATTATACTAGGGAAGGAAGATTTGGCGGGAAAATGATATGTATGTAGTGTTAAGGAAGGAAGGTTTTGGCGGGGAAATGATATGTAAGAAAGATTTGGCGGGAAAACGATATGTATGTATGTATGTAGTGTTAAGGAAGGAAGATTTTAGCGGGAAAACGATATGTAAGGTTGATTTGGCGAGAAAATAATATGTAAGGAAGATTTGGCGGGAAAATTATGTAAGGAAGATTTGGCGGAAAAATGATATGCAAGGAGGATTTGGCGGGAAAATTATATGCAAGGAAGATTTGGCGGGAAAATGATAATATGTAAGAAAGATTTGGCGGGAAAATTATATGTATGTATGTAGTGTTAAGGAAAGAAGATTTTGGCGGGAAAATGATATGTAAGGAAGATTTGGCGGAAAAATTATACTAGGGAAGGAAGATTTGGCGGGAAAATGATAATATGTATGTAAGTATGTATGTAGTGTTAGGGAAGAAAGATTTTGGCGGGAAAATGATACTAGGGAAGGAAGATTTGGCGGGAAAAATGATATGTATGTAGCTATGTAGTGTTAAAGAAGGAAGATTTGGCGGGAAAATGATACTAGGGAAGGAACATTTGGCGGGAAAATGATAATATGTATGTAATGTTAAGGAAGGAAGATTTTGGCAGGAAAATTATATGTAACAGTCTCACTCTTTACAACGGAACACAATACAACTCATCTCTTACCTGCATAGTGACAACAATGACGAGAATGGTGGCGACAACACTACCAAACGTCTGCTGGTCTGCCATACTACGACCTTGTGTGTCCATCGCGTTGTAATAAGCACCTGCACGACGAGGACGAGGAGGAGGAGGAGGAGGAGGAGGAGGAGGAGGAAATAGGAGTAGGATATAAAATGAGGGAAATAAAAGGAGGCGAGAGATAAAAAGAGCAAGATTAAAGGAGAAATAAAAGGGAGGTAAAAGGAGGAGGAGGGAGATAAAATGAGAAGTAAAAGGGAGAGAAAAGGAAGAGAGAAGGATAAAAGGAGACATAAAAGAGAGAAAACGAGGAAGAGAGAGATAAAAGAGAGAGCAAAATAAAAGGAGAGAAAGGAGATTAAAGGAGGAGGAGATGGAGGGAGATGATATGAGATAAGGAGGAGGAGGAGGGGAGGTAAAAAAAAAATGAAGTATTAGTATGTGTGTGTAAGGTTATATTACTTTTTTTTTTTCGATTTTATTTCTATAAGTTTGTGTATTGATTTTGTTTTGTGTATTCATATGATTGTTGTTGTTGTTGTTGTTGTTGTTGTTGTTGTTGTTGTTGTTGTTGTTGTGAATGATCTTGACTGTTATTTTTATTGTTATTGTTATGTTATGTATTGCTGGAAAAAAGTGAATGTGTGTGTGTGTGTGTGTGTGTGTGTGTGTGTGTGTGTGTGTGTGTGTGTGTGTGTGTGTGTGTGTGTGTGTGTGTGTGTGTGTGTGTTTCCACTTCATTAGACTTCATGTGACAGTCTAGTAACTTTTTTTTTTTTTTTACACGAGGAAAAAAAAAAATTAAATAAATAAACAAAATAAAAAATAAAAATTGACATTTCTTCAAACAGTAACTCAAAAATTGCTATGAAAGAAAGTTTTGATATTATTTAGGCGAAAAAAATTATATATATATACATATTTAACAAAACAATCTTACTTATATTAAAACATCTATAATTTGTATATAAAAAAAAAAAATTACAAAACTATTTATATATACACAGACGTAGCAAAAAAATAATGTACAAAATGCAACACAGTGACAATAAACATAAAAATAAATAAATAAATAAACAAAAAAATAAAATAAATAAATAAATAAATAAATAAATAAATATAATAAGTGATAATTATATTGCAACACTTAAATGGCTTATGTGAGGTGAGCACACACTTACAAACACACACTCAGTGGAATTATAAGTAGGTATATGTGCGGGTGTGGTGGTGGTGGTGGTGGTGCATAGTGGTGGTGGTGGTGCATACATATTATTATCATTATTATCATTATTATTATGCTGAAAAAAACTAATGCTATACTATTACCATACTACTCTCTCTCTCCTCCTCTCTCTCATCGCTCTCTCTCTCCTCTATCTCTCACTTCTGCTCTCTCTCTTGCTCTCGTCTCTCTTTCCTATCCTTTCCCTCCATTTCTTCCTCCTTTACTGACTTTTTTCTCTCCTTTACACACACACACACACAGACTACACACACATATACAACCTCCTTCCACTCCCCACACATTCTTCCTCCTTCACCCTTCCCTTCCAAACACACACACACACACACACACACATACACAAACATTCACATCACATTCTTCCTGTCCTTTCCCTTCCTTCCTGTCTTACCCACACCCCCTCATCACCCCACACACAATCACACACCTCACCCACACACACAAACACCCCTCCCAGACACACACATCCCCCCAACACCCACATACATACTCACCAAACGGGATAAAGAACAAAACACAGGATGGTGACAAAACCATGTACAGCCGAACGAAAGTATTCTCGCTTATTGAAGAGAGCGTTCTTAAGCCCGGGCTGCGTACAGCTTAGGGAAGGAGAGGCTGCACGGGCACTCACATCTTGTTCAAATATACCCAGAGTGCTAACACGGGCCATGGACGTGTTAGAACAGGTGTTATAGATCCGGAGATGAAACATAGGGTCAAAGAGGCGCTCTGTGTGAGGGGGAGAAAGGGATGCTCGTAGTGTGGTGGTGGTGTGGTGTTAGGTGGTGGTGGTTGGTGGTGGTGTGAAGGGAAGGAGGAATAAGGAGTGATAATAAGAGAGGATGGAAATGAAGGATGTTTGGTGAATAGGAGAATAAAGAGGAGGAGGAGGAGGAGGAGGAGGAGGGGAGGAGGAGGAGGAGGGAGGAAAAGATTGAGAGGTAGTTATGGTTAAAATTTGAGGAGTAAGAGGGTGTGTGGTGGTGGTGGTGGTGGTGGTGGTGGTGGTGGTGGTGGTGGTGGTGGTGGTGGTGGTGGTGGTGTATACACAGTGCAACAATATCAATTAGTACATCAATGAAATGCTATACATACATACATACGTACATCAAAAAATATACACACACACACAAAAAAAAAAAAGTATTATTAGTTTATACATACAATGAGTAATGATATAATATACATGACACATTCCCATAGATTATTCATGGTGTGGTGGTGTGTGGTGGTGGTGGTGGTGGTGGTGGTGGTGGTGGTGGATGGTGTGGGTGGGTGGTGCTTGTATATGTATATAGTATAAAGATATATGGTTACTGTTGCTGTGAACACACTCATTGTATATACACACACACCTACTGAACCTCTACACACACACACACATACCACACAGTAGGCACGTAATATAACAAACTATACACACTGTGTGCGTATATATGTGTATGCTCGAGTAGGAAAGAAATAGAAACAGAAAGCGCACAGTGAAAAAGTACACACAGAAAAAACACACACACATAAGGTGCACAACAATTAGAGAGAGTGATTGAACGCGTGAACGAGTGAGTGATTTCGTGAGGTGAGTGAGCGAGTGAGTTAGTTCATGTGTGTGTGTGTGTGCCGTAAAACATACGACGTTAAATACACACACCTCTTTTCGGCACAGCCCTCCGCGGCACCTCACACACACTCACCATACGGCACAAACAGTATGAGGAAGGACGTAACAGGCACCATGAACAGCACTCCACAAGAAGACACGTTTGTTAAATAGAACATTATCATGCCCGGGGAGTGTACAGCTTAGGGGTAGCGGCGACTGTAATAATCATCCACTTCCTGATCCATTATACCCAAACACAGCACCGGCAGCGAGGTGTAAAAACAGATTGTACGTGGAAGATAAAGAAAGGATCGTACACTGTCTGTAAGGGAAGGAGGATTGGCTGAGAGGCTGTGTGTGTGTGTGTGTGTGTACAATGCTCCGTCCAATTTTGTGTGAAAATTTGTAGCAACATCGAGCAGGCAATAAAACTCCGATTCTACATAATGGAATCATTAACCTTTTTAAGACAAGTGGTTTTTTAGCCCAGGGTTCATTAAATCAGTCTAATTAACTCCACAACTGTCATTATGGAATAATTTGTTCGATGACTAATAATCACGCAGTAAATGAAATGGAAATTGGTCTCGGTAAATAAATTGGAATATCACAAAATTAGAACCTCACAAAATTCTAAGGAGCATTGTCCATTGTAGTGTGAGACGTGATGGCGATGTGATGGATGAGTGGATGACGGTAAACTTTGTAGATGTTATTTGTGTACGTAAGAAAAGGTTGGATGTATCTATAGATTGGTAAGTGATAGGTTAGGTTAGGGGTGTACAGGAGCTGCCTTGTTGTGTGTGTGTGTGGTGTGTGTGTGTGTGTGTGTGTGTGTGTGTGTGTGTCTAATGATATGAAATGTATAGATTCTGAAAGACAAAATTTCTACATGGTAAATAACACAAATATAATCAGTAATATATATAAAAAAATCTATAAATTCGTTCTCTGAAATTGATTATAAAGAAAAGAAACAGTTAGTCAAAATTAAACTTTTCACACACACACACACACACACACACCAGACACACACACATACAGAACACACACACACACACACACACACACACACCATCTCTCTGCAAATATATAAATAAATAACATAATATTCATAACTCCCATCTGAAGAGGAAATGATATATAGCCAGATAGACACCTATAATAAAAAAATAATATAAAATAATAAAAAATAACATACATACATACTAACAAAAAAACACACACATACACAACACACACACACACGTACCTGGGCAGAAAACGCCACGAAGAAATGCCAAACCAGAAGTGACACAGAGTAAACGCAAAATTCTGTAGAAAAAATATCGCAGAAACTAGCACATTCTGTAGTAAGACCAGCGGCCGTGGACTAGTAACAGCCGCTCAAGGAAACTTAAACTGCGCTAGCTGAGTAATCCGAGGCGAGGGACAGCCTGGAGTCCTTCTTGTGCCCGGAGATTACCAACGCCAATGTGGGCAGCTGTGGGGAGAGGGAAGGGGGGGGGAATGTTAGGTTAGGTTAGGTAATAACAATACACATACATACATATCAAACACACCATACATACACAAACACACATTATATATATCATACATTTATTCATCTTTTTATTCATTTATCATTGTTTTTAGTAAAGATACACTAATAATAATAATATAAATAACAATAATAATAACACATACATACATACAAACACACACACATTATACATACATACATACATACATACATTCATAATTTTCTTTTTTACTTAATCATTGTTTTACTAAAGAAACACTAACAACAACAATAATCAATAATAATAACAATAACAACACATACTATTAATCATTGAGACATCGTTGGCGCCATCTCCCAGCCGCCAACTGTAACAGCCTTCTTGTACTCTTCACTAAGTCCACCACCATCGCCTTCTGCAGTGGTGTGACCCGTACAACATATCACCGCCTCCGTTACCATGGGGGGGTCAAGCAAGGTCAAGAGGTCAGGGAGAGAGAGAGAGAGAGAGAGAGAGAGAGAGAAAGGGGTGGTGAGAGGGAGATATATTAACTAGATTAGAAGATGGAGAGATAGACAAAAAGAGATAAATCAAATCAAATCAAATCAAAAATATTATTGAAAGACAAAAATAGAAAAATAAAACATTACATACAAAATAAAAATAAATAAATAAAAATATAACGACGGAAAAAAAAACGAACAGGCAACACACACACACACACAACAAAAAAAAAAATAATAAATAATAAATAATAAATACAATAAATAAATAATAAATAAATACAATAAATAAGATGGATTAAAAGACGAATAAAAAAGTGAACAAATAGAAAAACACACACACACACCCCACACACACACATACACACACACACACACACACACACACACACCACACACACAGCAACACACACACAAGAGACACACTCACAGCAGCTTGCCACCTCCAGGAAGAGCCTCTCATTTCTTTGGCATTAAGGGCGAATACCAGGGAGTTGTCCGCTGATAACAAGGGCGTGATCAGCACTCAGCTCCCCTGCCTCACTCAGCGTGTCTGGACCTAGGGGCGTCCTTCACTGGGGGGGGGAAAGGGAAGGGGAAGGGGGAAGAGGGAGGGGCGGGGGAGAGGGAAAAGGGGGAAGGGGTGATAGGAAGGGGGGAAGGGGTGTAGGGGAGGGTGTAGAGGGGAGGAAGAAGGGAAAGGGAGGGTAAGAAGGGGAAGGGGAGGGGATAGAAGAGGGGGGAAGAAGGAGGTGAGGAAGAAAGGGGGTGAGTGAGGGGAGAGGGGAAGGGATGGGGGGGAAGGGAGAGTGGAGGGAAGGAGGGAAGAAGGAAATACAGAGTTAGATAATAATAAATACATATATAATTCATTAACTACAGTATACACACACCTTAAAAAAACAACTCACAAACACACACACACATACACAGCACACAACCCTTCACCCCCCCCACCCACACACGCCCTACACACACACACACACACACGTACACACACCTGAAAGTTTACGACAGAGAGGCTGGTCTGGTTGTGTGCACTGTTTACATTCCCTGATCTGTTCTCTGCGTCCTCATCAGCTTGTTCTTCCACTTCAGACAGCACTTTGGGCATCCACTATAAACACCTCCACCATCTCATCCGTCAACAGCTGGGTGGAGGAGGTGGAGGAAAGGTTAGGTGGAGGGAGGAAGGGGGGGGAGGTAAGGGGGGAGAACGGGAGAAGAAATTAGAGGAAGGTATGGATGGTTAGGTAAGGTAAGAGGAAGGAAAGTGTGGAGGAGGTGAAGGATTTAGGGAGAGTGAGTGGAGAGAATGGATGGAGGAGTGGAGAGAAGAATGAGGGAAGATAGTGTGAAGATAGATATGGTGGAGGGAAGAAAGTGTGGAGGGAAAAAAGTGGAGGAGAAAGAAAATACTGGAAGGAAATTAGAAGGAAAATATATAGTAGTACATCAAATTTCTTTCACAAACACACACACACACACACACACACACACACACACACACACACATCACAGACATCACTTACCTGACAGGAGTAACCTCAATGTTTGATAGCTGTCTCCTGTTTGTCTCCTGTGTAGACCCAAATCTTGATACCTGCCATGGCTAGTTTGCATATAGTCTGTGGTACTCCATCTTGAAGCTTGTCCTCGATGGCTGTGGCTCCTGGAGTAGTTGTAGTAGTAGTAGTAGTAGTAGTAGTAGTAGTAGTAGTAGTAGTAGTAGGAGTAGTAGTAGATAGAAAGAGTAACGGTAATAATTATAGTTTTCATTTTCACATTTGTCATAGTAATACCTTATCTTTTTATCTCTTTTTACTCTCTTTTTCTCTCTCTCTTTTACTCTCTCTCTCTCTACTCTCTTCTCTCATCTCTCGTTCTTCTCTCTCTCTCTCTCTCTCTTCTATCGTCAGCTCGTCGTCTCGTCTCTCTCTCTCCTCTCTCTCTCTCGTCTCGCATCTCTCTCTCTTCTCTCTCTCACCTTACCTAGCAGTACTAAATCTTCTCGATCTCCTCGTAAATGGCATCCAGTTTTGCATCTCGATTTTCCAGGGAGACAGCGGCTTCGTGATGTCGGCTTTTCCAGTCCTAAGGGGGGGTGGGGTGAGGTGAGTATGTATGTATGTATGTATCTCTCTCTCTCCTCTCTCTCTCTCTCTCTCTCTCTCTCTCTCTCTCCTCTCTCTAGTGCTCTCTCTCTCTCTCTCTCTCTCTCCACCTGGAAATAGTCTTCTTCCAGATCTTTGTAAGCGAGACATAAAGTTCTGAGAACCGTCCCTCGCGCAAAAGGCCTGGAAAGGGCGGGAGGGGGGTTAAAACACACACACACACACACACAACACACACACACACACACACACACAAGACACACACATCACACACACACTACTACTATTATTTTTTATCATTACGTATCATTTAACAGTATCAAAATATCTCTCTCTCTCTCTCTCTCTCTCTCCTCTCTCTCTCTCTCTCTCTCTCTCTCTTCTCTCTCTCTCTCACACGTCGAGGTGCTCCTGGGTGTGGTTCGTGTTAAGCTGTCCTGTCCCATCCCTTAGCCTCTCGTAGATAATGGAATCCGGCTCCCTGTACAGTAGAGTCTGATCTTCCCGTCTCTCTTAAGGATCAACAGACATTCGCTTCCTCACGTTGTTGAAATCCAGGATACAGAGAAGCTCGTAGTGTTTCCGGTACTTGTTGTTGGCCTGTAGAGAGGAGGAGGAGAGGAGGAGAGGAGGAGGAGGGAGGAGTGAGGGATTAAGATTGCATATCAACGAATATTTTGTGAAAAAAAGATGTAGTTTATGTAATCTTTGTGTAGGAAAGTGTCGTGTTATCTCTATTTTCTCTCTTAATATTACATACACATACACACACACACACAACACACACAACACTACACAGATATGGTTATGCTGTTAGGTGTGCGGGACTTGAACACGAAATCCAAAGTTCCGAGCAGCTGACACAACGCCTCCTTCGTCGGGTGACTGAGCTTGGTACTCCAGTCTCCTAAGGAATAAATAATAAATAATAAATAATAAATAATAAATGATATAAATGGTAATGATAAATGATAATAATAATGATGAAGGATATGTTTGTTAAGTAAACCCTACGAATATTAAAGAATAACTATTATCATCATTACTACTATCCATCACCAACACCAACATTTCAACACACTCTCCTTCCCTTCCCTCCCCTTCCCATCCCATCCCTTCCCTTCCCTTCCAATTGAGTACCCTACCGCTGGCTTTCGGTATGCTAATGATCCCCACTAACATTTTAACACTCACTCTCCTTTCCTTCTCTTCCTATCCTTCCCATCCCTTCCCTTCCCTTCTTTCCCATCCTCTTCCAATGAGTACCTTATCCTACCCTGTTGGTCTTCTATCATCCCCATCAACATTTCAACACACTATCTTACCCTTCCCTTCCCCTTCCAATGTGTACCCTTATTCCATACCCTTCGGTCTGCAATCACACACCATCAACCTTTCAACACTCACCGTTCTTCTCCTCTGGCATGACGGTGTGGCAGAGGCGCGAGAAGCTTGAAAAAGGCTCGCAGCTTGAGTCTCCCACCTCGAGCGCATCAACAAGAGCTTGGTCGTAGAATTTGAAGGAGGGTTCGTGGAAAGGGTTGTCGGAGAGAATTCACTGACTCCACGTGCTGTAGTAGTAGTAGTAATAGTTGTAGTAGTAGTAGTAGTAGTAGAATAGTTGTAGTAGTAGTAGTGATATATGAGGATTTTATATAGAGGAAGAAAGGAATGTAAGGAGAGAGCGTGAAGGGAAGGAAGTGAAGGAAGGAAGGAGAGAAAACAGACAGGGAAAGAACACCAAAAAGAAGAAAATAAAGAAGGGAAGGGAAGGGAAGAAACGTAGAGAGACACAAGAGAGAAAAGAGAAAAAAGAAGTAAAGAAAGAAGATTAAATAGAAAATGAGAAAGGAAAAGAAAATACATAGAAGGAAACAAAGAAAATAAGGAGAAATAATAATAATCACAACTCCCATTTTCTATAAAAAAGCAACACAGGTAAAGACAAACTAAACTAAATAAATAAAAAAAAAGCAGACGAATCACAAATAAACAAAGAATTAGTTATCGAAGCAAAGAAAATCACATAAAAATAAGTCATTGATTAAATATAAATGATTAAACACAACCAAACAAATAAACCTCATAATTATGATGTTAGTTAATAAGCAAAAAAATATACACACAAACAAAAAATTAGATCAAAACAGCGTAATAAATATAGATATAATTTTTGTTAGTATAAGATCACATGTAAAACAAAAAAATAATAATAAAAAAAAATAAAATAAAAATAAAATAATAATAATAATTTTTTTAATCCGTTTTTAAGTTTGATAAAAAAAAATATATAAACAGTAAAATGTGAATAATAACATACATACATACATACATAAATACGTACACAGGTTAAGTTATGAATGTTCTGTTTAATCAACTTATAAAAAATACATCAATTAAGTAGGTTAGGAATGTATTATTGTTGTATTATGTATAGACGAATGACCAATTATAAATAAATAAATAGAACAAAAAATATATTATCATAGTTATAATTTAATTAAGTTGGACGAGAAAAAAAAAAACTTTATAAAATATTTTCTATTTCAATTATTTATGATTTCTATGTTTTTTTCGTTTATAATTTTCATGAACAGTAAAATAATTAACTTTCATAAACATATAGAATTTTTCATACATTTTCTTAATTTTTTTTTTTCAACATTCAGACATCATTTTCATTTCTATTTACATTATTTTGATTTATTTTTTCTATTAATATATTTTGTATAAGTTTCCAGTCTTCATTCTTTTTCATTTATCAAAAGTCTTCAGTAAAGTCGTATAATTTAACACACACATACATTATACTTTATTTATTCATACATATACACAATTATTATATATATTTAAAGTTCATATGAATTCCTATAACATTAACATTTTCTATTATATTTCAAAGACTTTTATTTACAATCTTCAAAAAAAATTTCTTCTTATAAATCATTTATCATTTATTTATTCTTCATAATTTTCTATTTAATCTCTTCTTTTCGTATCAATTCTTTCAAGTCATTTTCTGTATTATTTTCTATTATTTTCTCAAAGCTTTTATATTTTTACATTTATTTCGCTTTTCCTATCTATTTTCGAGAGAGAGAGAGAGAGAGAGAGAGAAGAGAGAGAAGAGAGAGAGACGAGAAGAGAGAGAGAGAGAGAGAGACAGAGAGAGAGAGAGGAGAGAGAGAGAGAGAAACAATCCTTCATCCTAATCCTTAATATTATGTGCTTCCTATGTGTTACGTCTTAAAATCATGTGTTAGTG
>JAXIVD010005109.1:30000-31194 GCA_036785275.1 Cancer borealis | reverse complement strand
ATAATAACCAACAAAAAAAAATCCTCTGTGGCTGGGAAAGTAATCCACTTAAGAGAAACAAAGCAAGCTGCCATAAACCGGGCAATAAAGGCCTTAAGACCCGCCAAGGCAGGACGCACAACAACAACAGTGGTGGCAGGTGAACGCACTACCTTCCCTTCCCCTCACACTCTTACCCTCATCAACAACACTCATACACATTCACACTAGATAGAAGAAAAAATTCGATCCCATATTCTTGATTGGGAATGATTGGAAACTCACCGTGTATTTACCAGTTAAGGGAAAGAAAGTGAGGGGAAAACATAGCTTCTTGAGGTCACGGCGAGGCGTTGGCAACCCTGGCTGCGCCCTCTTCCCGCTAACGGCAGCCATTCTTGCTCCTGGGCGCCATATTCAAATTCTACTGCTCACTTTACGGGCCCCTGGAGAGTGTGGGCCTTTGTCATTGTTGGCCACGACGCCCTGAGACACTCCAGCGGCAGGTGAGGAGGAGGAGGAGGAGGAGGAGGAGGAGGAGGAGGAGGAGGAGGAGGAGCAGGAGCAGGAGGAGGAGAAGGAGGAGGAGGAGGAGGAGGAGGAGGAGGAGGAGGACAAGGAAAAAGAAATAACACACTCTAGCCTTCCAGGGCATCGTCAGGGGGAAGGTTGAGGCGGTAAAGACGTTGAGTGCCCTGGGGGAGTGCCAAGGTGACTGGGATCACCTGGGGGAGTACCTGGGGGAGGGGTAAGGGTGTTCTGGGGTGTTTCAGGGGGTGTCTGGTGCCTAGGTGATTCTGGTGTGTATTGGGGTGCGTAGGGACTTGGGTGTGTGGGTGAGGTGTGGGGTGGAGTTACTTTGGGGAATGTTGGGGTGGGTGGAGGTGTGTTGGGGTGGGTGGAGGTGTGTTGGGGTGGGTGGAGGTGTGTTAGGGTGGGTGGAGGTGTGTTGGGGTGGGTGGAGGTGTGTTGGGGTGGGTGGAGGTGTGTTGGGGTGGGTGGAGGTGTGTTGGGGTGGGTGGAGGTGTGTTGGGGTGGGTGGAGGTGTGTTGGGGTGGGTGGAGGTGTGTTGGGGTGGGTGGAGGTGTGGAGGAGTGGGTGGAGTAGGTGGAAGGAGTGATGGAGTGGATGGATGATGTATGTGGGAAGCCAGTATGACTTATATCTTGATGTTTAGAAGTTATGTAAAACTGATAATGATAATAATGATAACAA
>JAXIVD010005109.1:0-22500 GCA_036785275.1 Cancer borealis | reverse complement strand
TTAATGAGAGTCAACCATCGTTCTCTCCCTTTTACTTATGTTTTACCCTCGTGTGCTTAAGGGGAGGCAAGGGGAGGTAAGGGGAGGCTAACATCTGAGGGGAAGGGGGAAAGGGGTGTTAGGTAAGGGGTTATTCAAGGTATCTAAGGGGAGTGAGGGGTTAAGAGTGCTAGGGAATGAGAGGAATCAAGTGTCTAGGATAGGAATGAAGTTCTTATGTGCTATTCTATATGTGTTTTAAAGTGCTAGTGTGTTGTATATATGTATTTTTTTTTTTATATATATACATGTATGTTTTGGTGTACGTAACGTGTATTGAACGTGTATTAGTGTAAGTCGTGATCCTGCCGTTCAAGATAAAGTAGCAGGAATCCTATGACGAAAACCTCCCCCAAAAAAACAAAGAATAAACAGCCAATCACAGAACAGGACATAACACAGTGGGCGTGGCTAAGAGGTAAGACTTCATGACGTCACTACACGGCTGTCACTCATACATACAGACATACAGACATGACAAAGTACCGTCCGTATATACACAAGTAACATTTCCAAGTATTTCATCCAAACTCACTTAATGGAAATGTAATCCTATTTAGCCACTTAATGAAAGATGGGAGGCGACTTGTGCGTGACCGCGTGCGCGTTTTTTTTTTTTTTTTTTACAGTACTGTGTTGACTAATGCTACAAGGGGGGGCGGGGGCGGGTGAGGGGTGTGATGTTGGGTATGGTAACACTTGCATTGCTATAGGGAACAACAGTGCCTTGCTAAGTATAAACAAGGGAACTGTAAATAAACTTTCTCTCTCTCTCTCACTCTCTCTCTTTCTCTCTCTAATCTAATATACAGACAGGGTTATTTGCTTTATTATTTATTTATTCATTTATTTATTTATTTATTCATTTATATATATGTATAGAATTTGTGTCACTCAAAACAACATACTTAGGAATATTAGAATCGAAGCCTAAATCATGCTATTGTTTCTTCTGCTTAACGACGCAGTGAGGCTCTCCCGATGCGTGGCCTGGCGTGGAGGAAAGGTAGAGGAGAGGAGAGGGAAGGATGGAGGAGGAAGGGTAGAGAGGTAGGAAGGGAAGGATGGAGGAGGAAGGTTAGAGAGGAAGGGAGAGAAGGAGAGAAGGACGGAGGAGGAGAGAGAAGAAAAAAAAGGGTATTGTATGTATGGAAAAAAAATTAGTTGAAAATATTGTAATTGAACTATTTATATTTTCTCACATTTGTTTTGTCATTTCTTTGGTGAATTTGAGTGAAAAAAAAATAACGTTAATTAATTGGACTTTCTTAGGTTTATGACTGAACTTAAACATTAACTCTTTGGTTTGGATGACTTAGAAGTTATTTAAGTTACTGTACAGTGTCATATATAGCGAGTTGAGGAGGAGGAGGAGGAGGAAGAGGAGGAGGAGGAGGAGGAGGAGGAGGAGAAAATTAATGAAACTGATAGGCAGATGATGGGCGGAGGTGCTTCACAAACTTACAGCACATGAATAAACGGGAAGAATGGACTCCCAGACATATGGAAGAAGTGAGGCAGGAAGGAAGGGATAGGATTGGAACCTTTATCATACGTTCATGCATTCCAACACTAAAGCAGGGAGCAAGGGAAGGGTAAGGAGGGGGAGATAGGAGCTACGAGAGAAAGAAATCAGGTTTATACAGAGGAACAAGAAGAGACACAGGAAGGGAAAAGAGTAGGAATTAGGGAGTACATCATAATACATTTGAACTATATACAATACAGACCTTGATGTACAGAACACCTCTTAAGTACTTCCTGAAGCTAAACAATCTCAACTCAAGGACGCAGAAGGAGGGAAGAACGTTAAGACATTACTGCGAGGCGTCCCTATCAGAGCCAGGCACCGGGGACTCATTCTTCAGTAGGTTCTCAATGTTAAGGGCGGAGGACTGATGAAGAGACTGCTGTAGGTTATGTAGGGAGGCAGCGTGAAGGCTCTGCAGGACTGCCGCTGAGTGCTCCTGTGCCTTCCTCCTGAGCTCCGCCACGCTAGAGCTCCTCGGGTCGCTAGTTAGGGAGGAGAGCGATGTCTGGCTGGCGAGGGAGGCAAGGGAGGGAGACTGTCCGGTGAGGGAGGCAAGGGAGGGTGCCTGGCTAGTGAGGGAGGATAGGGGGTTGGAGAGGGAGGTTGAGGCGAGGGAGGAAAGTGGGCTGAAGGTCGGAGGCTTGATCGGGCAGCAGGAACACAGCCCTGGAAACCCTGTGACCAGGAACGGGTGTGTGTTAGCGCCACCACTCCCACCATCTCCACCTCCTTTACAACACTGTTTTGTTCAATTCAACACCACAACACAAGGGATTATAGCAACACAATAGTGGATGGGGCTACAAAACGCTACTCTCAGCAACACAAGACAACATACTATGGAGGGTATCGCAACACAACGCAACTTAATGTAACTCAACGCAAACAATACAAACGCAATACAAAAACGATACAAATGCAACTCAACGCAACACAAACGAGATATAAATACAACACAAACAGCGTAACATACAAAACAATAATACTATACAAAACAAAATAAACAATAGCGGCGAAACATGACAACACAAAAATACATACAAAAACAACAGCAAAAAAATAATTCATACTAATATACATCAATACAAAAACAACAACAAAACAAAAAACAAAAAAACACAACACATGAAGAAAAACAAATCACAAAATACAAGCGCAACAAAAACACATAAACAAGTAACTTAATCAAAACACAAGAACAAAACAGAAAACAATTGACTACACACAAATCGGGGCAGGTAGAAAGGGATGGCACGACACAGGGCAGGGCAGGCCAGGGCAGGGCGGGACTGTACGTTGCTTACCTTTTAGATGCGGGAACAGGTGAGAGGCGAGAGGGCCAGGGAGGTGTGGTGGGAAGAACAGGCCAGGTGAACGCTCTATCAAAGGCCGGAACCGACTATAGAAAAAAAGATAAAATAAATACAAAGATAAATATAATAAAAAAGTAATAAATATACACAAATTTTTCTTACATATATATTTTGAATTACCTTTTATCTTCTCACGCTAACGATGGTATTAATTATCACACAAATCTTCTTTAGCGAGTATAAAGTTCAATTCTAAAACCATAATGTAAGGATTCAGATTATTTTATCGTTGAAAAGAATAGAATAATGACGCCTTACAGATAAGGGATAACAGATAACAAACACACCCACACACACATTGTCATGTTTGATAATCCCACGTGCGTCTGGCAGCTAAGTTATGCGATGCCAATACTAATTTCCCTCAATGCGGCTGGAGTTACCAATAGGAAAAGTAGCAGCCGTTCACTAAATGATAAACACAACGATACCTTAATGGAAATTCTCTTTGTGTTCCGAAAGCATTTCATCGAACACTGCGGATTTGTCATGCAATTTGAGGGCAATAGTTTTACCGGCAATAAAGAAATGAAGGGAAAATGGGGGTCGTGGTGATGCTTCCTGGCTTTGGGTGAGTGAGGGGAAACACGGGACATTATGGACGCTGTTGTGAGGTAAAAATGAGGCAGATTAAGGGTGACGCCTGACGATGCTTATGAGTTGACGTGTAGTGTTGGCGTGTCCAGATAAGAGATGATGATTATACTGTGTTTGTACGAGTGTGTTGGAAATGTTAGGTTACGTTCAGATACGGTAATGTTTTAAAGGTTATATTAATTAATGATCAGTTAGTAGTGGTAGTAGTAGTAATGATAATGATAATAATGATGATAATAATAATAATAATAATAATAATAATAATAATAATAATAATAATAATAATAATAACATTGTGTGTTGTCCTAACCCTTAAAAGCTTTGTTTTTTAAGTGTTAATCGGTAACAAGGGAGAGAGACAGGCACAGACAGAGGAGAGAGGGAGGGAGGGAGGGAGGGAGGGAGGGAGGTAGGGAAGGAGGGAGATAAGGGAAAGGGGAAAAACAGATGTATCGGGAAGAAGGGAGGGAGGGAGGCAGGGAGGGAGGGAGGGAGGGAGGATAGAAGAGAGGGAGGGTAAGGGGAATGGAGGGTAAGAGGGAGGGAGGGAGGGAGGGAGGAGAGAGGGAGGGAGGGAGAGAGGAAGGGAGGGAGGGAGGGAAGGAGGGAATGCTAAGTGGAGATGGGTTTAGAGGGAGAAGGAAAGAAGAGAAACAAGGAGAAATACGAGAGAGAGAGAGAGAGAGAGAGAGAGAGAGAGAGAGAGAGAGAGAGAGAGAGAGAGAGAGAGAGAGAGAGAGGAGAGAGAGAGAGAGAGAGAGAGAGAGTAACTGA
Organism: Cancer borealis; assembly: GCA_036785275.1. Lineage (NCBI taxonomy): Eukaryota > Metazoa > Arthropoda > Malacostraca > Decapoda > Cancridae > Cancer > Cancer borealis. Next base: position 18,186 of record JAXIVD010005109.1, on the reverse strand, counting down.
TGATCGCAGGGAGATTAAGGGAGGGACGGAAAGAGAGGAGGAGGGAGAGAGGGAGGAGAGAGGTAAGGAAAACACAGACTGAAGGAGAGAGATAAATAAATCAAGTGTAAGAGATTCAAGAGAGGAAGAAGAAGAAGAGGAAGAGGAGGAGGAGGAGGAGGAGGAGGAGAGAGAGAAAGAAAACTAAGAAGAGAAAGGAAAGAGAAGATACAAGAATACCTATTGGTCTATAATGAATGAAATCTGAGGAAAGATTATGAGAAGGAAGAGGAAGAGAAGAAGAGAAGAAGAAGGAAGAAGAAGAGAAGGAAGAGGAAAAGGAGAAAACAAATGGAACAAAAATAGAAGAAGAATTAGTACCAGGAGGAGGAATAGGACGAGGTAGGAAGATAGAAAGAAGATGGAGAAGGAAGAGAAGGCGGAGGAGGAAGAGGAGGAGGAGGAGGAGGAGGAGGAGGAGGAGGAGAAGGAGGAGGAGGAGGAGGAGGAGGAGGAGGAGGAGGAGGAGGAGGAGGAGGAGGAGGAGGAGGAGGAGGAGGAGGAGGAGGAGGAGGAGAAGGAGGAGGAGGAGGAGGAGGAGGAGCTTTGTGCCGCGGGCCGTGTAACGCGAGGGGAGAGGCGTTTAATGTCCTAAAAAGCCATCGGCAAGGGGTAAATTAGGAAAGGCTCCGAGACGTTGCCTGCTAATGGGGAGGTCGTCGGTAAGCTGCTCTCGGAGACACCTCACCTCTTCTCCTCCTTCCTCCTCCTCCTCCTCCCTCCTCCTCTTCTCCTCTATTTCCACCTCTTTCTCTTCTCCTCTTTTCTTTTCCGTCTCTCCTTTCCTCTGTTTTCCTCATGTTTTTCTATGTCCTCTCTTTATCCTGTCTCTATCTCTGTTTTTTTTCTTCTATTTTCTTCTGTTTTTAACCCATAATTAATGTTTTCTGTTCTTCCCTTTTACTGTTCATTTTTCTGTTGTTATTACATGCTTGCCACAGCGTTATATTTCTTGCTATTCTCACTGATATTCATGTTGTTGATGTTGTGAACTTAATTCTTGCATTCCTCTTCAACTCCTCCTCCTCTCCTGCTGTAAATACATGACTTTCTATCTTCTCTTACTTCTACTTCTCCTTATTAATGCAGGATGTAGTCAGTATATTCACAGCTTCATACCTTTTACTTGTTCATTAGTCATCTCAGTTTTTTGTCTTAACCTTATTTAATGTTTTTGAAGAGGAGTAACAAAGCGTCTATAGAAATTTGTTAGTAATGATTTTGACTCTCTTTTGTCTCTCTCCTTATATTACTTAACAGTTTTTAGGCTTTCAGTATAGATATGTCTTGGGTCCTTCTATCCTTCCTTCCATCCTTCCTTCCTTCCTTCCTTCCTTCCTTCCTTCCTTCCTTCCTTCCTTCCTTCCTTCCTTCCTTTCTACCATCTTCCTTCCTTCATCCTTCCTTCCTTCCTAATATTTTCCTTCCTTCCTACCATCTTCCATCTTTCATCCTTCTTTCCTTTCTTTCCTTCCTTCCTACCTTCCTCTCTTTTTTCATTCCTTCCTTCCTTCCTTTTTTCCTTCCTTTCTTCCTTCCTTCCTTCCTTCCTTTCTTCCTTCACAACACAACATGAAGAGGCAAAGAAGGTATTGCTATACTTATGTAATTTGTGTTTTTTTTGTACCTTGGGTCTCTAAAGTTATTATTATTATTGTTAGAATCGGGTTTAATTTCATGTTTGAATCAGAAATTGTTTGATTTATTACATTTTTTGTTTTTATTCTGTTATGTTTTGTTTTTCTTTGTTGTTTCTTTAATTGTGTTACTTATTTTAGATCATTAATTCTTTCTCTTTGTCTGTTTATTCGTATATTTATTTTTCTCTCTCTCTTTCTATCTCCATTTTTTTCTCGCTCTCTCTTACTCTCAATCACACATCAAAAGAATTACTGTTATTACACATTAATAACTGAGAGAGAGAGAGAGAGAGAGAGAGAGAGAGAGAGAGAGAGAGAGAGAGAGAGAGAGAGAGAGAGAGAGAGAGAGAGAGAGAGAGAGAGAGAGAGAGAGAGAGAGAGAGAGAGAGAGAGAGAGAGAGAGAGAGAGAGAGAGAGAGATAGACAAACGCCAAAGTTGAAGATCTTAGACCAAGACCCTAGAGAGCGCTGGAATCAGTCTGGGCCCCTGGAAGAGCATTAAGCGGGCCCCGTAAAGAGCATAACTAACCAAGGAGTCTCAAGTCGTGTTAATTACCTGACAAGCTAAGAGTTTAATTGACTTAATTACGCCTCCCTCCTGGGGCGGGGCGGAGCAGAGCGGGGCGGGGGGGGAAGGGAAGTTAGGTTAAGAGAGGTTTGGGGTTATGGAATGGCTTAGAGGGACTAGGTTAGTGATTGAATAGATTGATGATGATGGAAATGGATGATGTTAATGAGGCGGGGAGAGATAGGAGTTAATGGTACTATAGTCTTAATAACATAGGTAATTAGAGGTGATTAGTCTGGGTATCTGTGGTTTGTGGGGTCATATTATAATCTCATAGACTATTGTATTATATAATATTAACTCTATTAATTCTGTGGTGTGAGTGTGATCTGATGATTACTAAGAGGCAGCGAGCAGGTCACGTGGGGCAGGGCGGGAGGACTGTCTTACCTGTCTATGAGCGACGGGAAGAGATGCGGTGAAAAGGTGGCGCCGCCCATCGCACCTCCCACCCCGCTGCTGAGGGAGACAGGTGGCCGTATGATTGGCGGGGAGATGTGTGACGTGGGGGTGACGTCACTGAGGGGGGCGGAGCTTGAAGGAGAGGACGCCCCTTCTGGCCGGCGTCTGCGTAGAGAGAGGAGAGAGGCGTCGTGAGGGCGGGGGAGTGTACAGCGAGGGTGGGTGGCAGTGTTGGGTGACGCCCACGCCCGCAGGCGGCCTCTGCTCTCCCACACGCCACCATAAACAACACACACACACACACACACACACACACACACACACACACACACACACACACACACACACACACACACACACACACATACACATACCTCCCCTCACACGTCCATTAATTAGAGAACAGGTAACCTCGCGCTAATTAATTGTGCCGAAAAATGTGGGAAGGTGAAAACACACTCGGACAAAACTCTACGCGCTTTGCTCCCACGTTTCAATTACTTCTCCGATCGATTATTTTCCAGCCTATCACATTTAATCGCGATATCTGTGCACGTGTCATTAAGGCGGCAGAAGGGGAGGAGGGTGGCCTGTGCTCAGCGTTAAGAGGGTGGTGGTGGTGGTGGTGGTGGTGGTGGTGGTGGTGGTGGTGGTGGTGGTGGTGGTGGTGGTGGTGGTGGTGAATGGTGGCGGCGGTGAGTGGTATCAGCGGTGGTAGCGGCGGGCGATGGCGGCAGGTTAGGTTAGGTTAGGTTAGGTCAGGTCAGGTTAGGTCAGGTCAGGTTAGGTTAGGTTAAGTCAGGTTAGGTTAGGTCAGGTTAGGTCAGGTTAGGTCAGGTCAGGTTAGGTTAGGTCAGGTTAGGTTAGGTCAGGTTAGGTCAGGTTAGGTTAGGTCAGGTCAGGTTAGGTCAGGTCAGGTTTTTTTTCATCATCCCGCCGTGTCCTACTCCTGCCAAGACGTTAATCCACACGTCTCCACCACCACCACAGTGTTTTAACGAAGTATTTATAATTGAAGTAATACAACATTTTGATCCATACTAGTACAGGTAATAAAAAATAATTATTGTCATGGTATTTTACATGTTGATTAGGATCGCATTATTATTGTTGTTATGCTGTTAATAATGTTAATGATTATATAAAAAAAACTATGATTATGATAAAGTTTTAATAATGTTATTGTAATTGTTTCTATTATCGTTATTATTATTATTATTATTATTATTATTATTATTATTATTATTATTATTATTATCATCATTGTTATTGTTATTGTTATCATTACTATCGTTAATATCATCATCATCATCATTATCATCATTATTCTTTTCATCCTCCTCTTCCTACTTTACTTTATTATTATACAAATACTATTCATAATACCAGTTATTCTAATCATTACCATTATCATAATTATCCTCATTCCATTCCATTTATCATAATCACCATCAACAACAGTATCATCAACAACAACAACAACAACAACAACAACAACAACAACAACAATAATAAAAACAGCGATGCACATGAACATAATTAAGTGAAATCCAATTTTTTTTCCGCGTTGCTATTTATATATATATATATATATATATATATATATATATATATATATATATATATATATATATATATATATATTTTTTTTTTATCAAACGTTATTAGTTGCTTCCTGTCTCTGTTTCTATTTTTCTCTTTCTCTTTCTCTTTTCTTTTCTCTTTCCTTTTCTCTCTTTCTCTATTTCTTTTTCTCTCTCTTTCTCACCTTCCCTCCTTTCTCCCTATAAATTTTAATCGCCATTCACTCCTCTTCCATTATTTTCATCCCTTTTCTCCATTTCCTTCCCTCTCATCACACACACACGCACACACACACACACACACACACACACACACACACACACACACACACACACACACACACACACACACACACACACACACAAAACAAAACCTTACTTACTCTTCACTTTTAGGCGAGGTTGATTTAGGAGGCGTTGTAGATGACCTCTCACGTGCACAATCCTCCTCCCTTGCCTCTGGTTCCTCCTTCAGGTCACGCCCTTCTGACCTCTCCTCGTAGTGGGTAGAATCATAGGTCAGTGGTGAGGCAGATTGGTCAGGTTCAAGGGGAGGCGTGGTAGCTTGCCCAGGGGAGACGTGGGCGAGTGGGGACTGTGCGTTGTAGTCTGGGTGGCTGGGTGAGGATATGGGTGACTGTGGGCGAGATGAGGGCGGGGAGTGTGGAGAATGTGGGGAGGATACTTTTAAGGTGGCTCCTGACGCGGCATCATCGTCTTGAGAATTTTCACCCTAAGGAAAAAGAGAGACAAGTGTTAGTGTCTTTAGATTTTCCTTCCCTGTTCACCTGTATTCATTATTTTTTTGACCTTGTACTACCTTCCTTTCATCTGTCTCATACTATCTGGTGCTTATCTCTCTATCTATTACACATGTTTATATCTATGCATGTCTATCTATCTGTTACATTAATCTTGCACTCATAACACTTGTCCTTCTCTTTATAACCTGATACACTTACTATCTACTTAACAACACAACTAATAACACTGTAGTATTAACCTTTGCCTGCGTGCTGCCATCTCCCTCCATCGCTTCCCTCTTCCTCTGGTCTTCCTTCAGTCTCTCACTCTTCCTCCACTTCGCTCGTCTGTTCTGGAACCAAACCTGTAGGAGAAAAGGAGAGTAAATGTGGAGGGAAGGATGGAGAGAAGAATATGTGGAAAGATAAAAGAAGGAAAGAAAGGGAGGGAAAGTAAGTGTCGATAGTGAGGACAGATTAGATAAGAGAGAAGGGAAGAAAAAATTGATAATGTGTTTATGAGAAAATAGTAGAAACGAAGGGAAGGAAAGTGATGCAGTGAAAAGGAAAAGGATAAGAGAGAGAAGGAGAAAATAAAGTTATAAGGAAAGGAGGAAAAATAGAAGAAGGGAGAGAGAAATGGGAGAGGAAACAGGAGGGAGGAAAATAAAGGGGTGATGGTAGGGGGCATAGGAGACAAGAAGAAAGGAAAGCAAAGATGGAGAGGAAAGAAAGAGAGATGAAGGGAATGAAGAGACGAGAAGAGTGAATGATAAATATGAAAAAGGAAAGAGAAGAGGGAAAGAAGAGGAAAAAAAGGAGAGTAAAGGTTAAGTAATGAAACAAGAAAAGGAAGAAAATAAAAGAGTGGCAAAAATAAAATGAGAATAGGGGAGGGAATGTACATGTAAAGAGAATAAAGTAGAATAGAAGAAACAAGAATAAAATGAAAAAGGTGAAGAGTTTAATGTCGTATAAGAAAAGAAGGAATAAGAGAAAGAGAGAGAGAGAGAGAGAGAGTGAAAAATGCCGTTATTGCCATGTGTGTGTGTGTGTGTGTGTGTGTGTGTGTGTGTGTGTGTGTGTGTGTGTGTGTGTGTGTGTGTGTGTGTGTGTGTGTTTGCCACTGCTTGAAAAAAAATAGTTAAACAAACACACAAACGAAGAAAGATAAAAGTGGAAAAAAAATCACAAATAAAATTAATGATAACACACACACACACACACACACACACACACACACACACACACACACACACACACACACACACACACACACACACACACACACAATAGGAGAAAATATATCATTATAATTTCCATTTTTCTCCACCGAGGGAAAAGAAAACATGAAAAGAACGTAACGTCGACTTGGAAAATAATTACCTGACGCACGACTGGCCTGGAAAATAAGTAATCCCCCCTCTCTCCCTTCCCTCCTTTCCTCCCTCCCCCTCCCCCCTCCCTCCCCCCCTCCCTCCCTTCCCTACCTCCACACCACTTTTCCTTCCTGCTAATTAGACCCGAATTCAATATGTCAATTACCGCTGAAAATAAGACAACCAATTATTATAATGCACCTTTAATCTATTTTACGATTCCGGACAAGAAAATAAAGTTGAGAGAGAGAGAGAGTGAGAGATAAGTAGACAGAGACAGAGAGGGAGACACAGAAGGAGGAGGAAGAGGAGGAGGAAGAGGAGGGTTTGTAAATCAATTTGGGTTACTCCTGCCTTGCGTCACTCCACGTCACTCGAGTCTCTCTCCTAAACAACACATTTTACCGACTCGAGTTAGAAGCTGTAGGACTGACCGTTGTGTGTGTGTGTGTGTGTGTGTATGTGTGTGTGTGTGTGTGTGTGTGTGTGTGTGTGTGTGTATGTGTGTGTGTGTGTGTATGTGTGTGTGTGTGTGTGTGTGTGTGTGTTGTGCATACTGTCTATCTGTCTGTCATTCTCTCTCTATATATATTGTTATTATTATCATGAAAGAAAGAGGGAAAAAAGAAAGAAAGAGAGAGAGAAAGCTTAAATTTCACCCTCCATCCCTTCCTTCTTTTTCGCCCATCCTTCCCTCCTTCCCTCCCTCCCTCCCTTCTTCCCTTCTTCCTTGCCATCATAGGAGGCAGTTTTTGATATGTTCATCCCTATAATACGCGGCGGTAACAAAATCCATTAATTTTTCTATTAGCGAACGGGCGAGGGTACCATTTTCCTGTTATAATCACATTCTCCCCTCAGAAATATGCGAGTAGAGACACCACCAAAGAGGGGAAACTCACGTCGACGCGGACAAGGAAATCCCGCGGCCTCAGGTTAAGGAATTGAAAACGAGGGGAAATATTTGGGGAAAAAGTAAGAAGAAAAATAGAAATGGTTGGAGAAGTGGAGGAATGTAAGGGACGGAAGGGAGGAATAGGGATACGTGATTGAAAAAGGGAATGGTGGAAAGAGAGAAAGGGAAAGGTAAGGAAATATAAAAGAAAGGTTGAAGGATAATGGGAAAATGTGTGTGTGCCGAGGGAAGTATGGAAAAATGGGAAGTTATGGGGATATGAAAGAAAATGAGGAGTAAAGGAGGAAAAACAAAGGGTATGCAGGACATTTTCATCCCGGGAAAGAAAGAAAAATGAAGGAAAAAAGGAAAAAAAGGACAGTGAGGAAAACTTAATGCTATATTTTTTCATTAGGGAAATTAAAGTGAAAGTTAAGAAAAAAAAGGAAGACAAAATTAGGGAAATTAGGAAACATAACTTTATTCTATAGTTTGAATTCGATAAAAAAACATTGAGGTCCTTGAAAAAATACATATATAAGCGTTAAGGATAAAAAATTGCTAAGGGGACCAACAAAAAACTTTAAATACACCTTTACGAACCTTATCTAGTGTGATAGTCAATTGATATAGACAGTACGAACCGCACAAAAATACTACTAAGAACCGTATATTGATCCTAATGGCTTGTCTTGTATAGTGAATGATGTAAGTGAATGAGGCGTTAAGAATGACTCGTATAGTAAAGAAAATAACGTAAGTTTATCTCTCTTTCACGTTATAATTTCCTTCATGAAAGTAAATTGAGTTGTTAGTTTCTGAAGACTATTTTTTCATTCCTCCAGTAAAGAAAATCGAAGTGGTTATAATATGAAGTAAAAATTTGGAATAATTTACATTTTTTTTCATGTGAAGAAGAAAGGAGTTAAAAAAATTTACGTGTTCGTCCTTTTTTTAAGACCTCATTTCCGTTTTGTGGAAAATCCAAAACTGAAACTGTTTAGAGAAAAGTATGAAAATTATATGAGTTATTTTTATGCAAACTGGAAAGTAATAACCTTAGCAAGGAAAGGAGGAAAAGAGAAAATAACATTACGTCTAATATTTCATGTTTTTTATTCTTTCTTTACTAGAGAAAGGAGGGAACAGAACACTTTCCTCTTAACATATTATTAATGAAAAGATATTACGTTATTACAGGGAAGGAAAGGGGAAAGTAAGAAATAAAGGTGTTTTCCCTCTGATTTCCAGTGTTTCAATTCCCCTGAACTTCTCTTGCGCGCCCTTAATGAGTTCAAGCGAAGGTAAGAAGGATATAAGTGACGCCTTCACTCTTTCCAAACTGACCCTAATCACGCTCTGCACCAAGGATCAAAGTCCCTCACTGGGCGTCCCTCCTTACACCAGCGGCCAATTTTTCCCCGTTTGCATAAAGATGATAATATATCTAATTGTGAATTTCATTTCTGGAGGCAATTTTGATATTACCTCAGAAGAAATGAAGTGAGAATGAGGAAGAAGCCATTTGGGGTCTGAGGTAATGAGATTGGGGTGTGTGTCGGGCGGAGAGGAGGTGGAGACTCACTCACCTTTGATGTGTGCCGCAAAACACCACATTTTGACACACGCCCGTATAATTAAAGACTACCTGCCCTTACCCCCCTCTCACTTTCTCTTTATCTTGCTCTTTTTCTCTATGTTTCGGTCGTATTCCTCTCTTTCTCTTTCTTTTTATGTGTTTTTTTCTCATAATCTGTCTCCGTCTCTTAACTTCTTTTTTTCTTTATCTTTCTCTCTCACTTACACGCACATCCCTCATTCCCAGTATCTAATTAGTCTACAACTACTTAGCTAACACTTAAAGGACAAAAGGAATAGACAAAATTATCATCTAACAAACATAACCTTCACTTACTTATAAAACAACCACTGTTCTCTTCATACAAAATCATAACACGAAATAGATGAGAGAGCATACTTATAATTTTCCTTTTTCTTCCTAATTCTCTGCTTAACGTCCTTGTCTTTGTTCTCATTTCTTCCTCATAACTCCTATACTAACCCTTCCTCACAACCTTTACCTAAACACACTCTCTCTACCACTCTCTACCTTATCTTCCACCGACCTTCCCATTTCCTCAATTCCTTCTCTCTCCACACACCTTCAGAACATATGTCTTACCTGTACTCTCGCCTCCGTCAGGTTGATCTTCATAGCCAGCTCCTCGCGGGTGAAGACATCAGGGTAGTGAGTCTGAGTGAAAGCGTTTTCAAGCTCCTCCAGCTGAACGGTGGCAGCAAAGGAAGAGAAAGGTGAGCTGGTGTTAGTAGTAGTAGTAGTAATAGTATTAGTAGTAGTAGTAGTAGTAATAGTAGTAGTAGTAGTAGTGGTAGTAGTATTGTTGGTAGTGGTGGTGGAGATAGTGGTTGAAGAAATAAAACGAAGGAACAGGAGGAGGTAAAGGAGGTTATAATGGAGGAGAAAGAGGAGGTGGAGGAGGAGGAAGAAGAGGAGGAGGAAGAGGAAGAGGAGGAATTGAGGATGATTTCAGTACACATTTAGGTGTAAGATAATTAAGGTAAGGCGGGAACGGCTTGTTGAGGACGAAAATGGTGTGTATTATTATTATTATTATTATTGTTATTATTATTATTACTATTATTATTACTATTATTATTATTACCGTTATTACTATCATTACTGTTATTATTCTAGTGGTTGTAATAGTAGTAGTAATAATAGGGACAATAAGCAGAGGTAAGCAGGTAAACAAGAGAGTACTATACCTGCTGTAGGGTGAAGGTGGTCCTGTTTCTCCTCTGCTTCCTCCTCACAAATGTTTCATCGTGAAGGTCTGGATGATAGCTGTAACTGGTGTCTGGAAGGGCGATACAAGGACGCTGGTCAATGTGTGTGTGTGTGTGTGTGTGTGTGTGTGTGTGTGTGTGTGTGTGTGTGTGTGTGTGTGTGTGTGTGCGTGTGTGTGTGTGTGTGTGTGTGTAAGAGGAAACTCACTCAGTGCCATAGTTTCCTCTCCTTCTTTCCCTTCCTTCACGTCCTGCGTCCCTCACCTTCATGTCTCCTTACTCAGCAAGCTCCACATTTCCCCTTCTTTGTCACCCTTTTCCATTAAGTTCCCCTGCTTGTCTTTCCCTTCTTTTTTCCCCTCTATCTCTTTTCCTCCCTCCCTACCTCCCCTGCGTCCCCTGCCTCCCCTGCCACCCCTGCCTCCGCTCCCCCACCGCTCCTCCTCCTCCAGCCTGCCTCGTAATAAGCCTGCCTTGGGTCGTAACTGGTCTTGGAGGCTCAGGCGCGTCAGGTCCGCTTTCCTTTCCCCGCGTGAGCCTTAATAACCTCGGCTCACTGTGATAATAATCTAAATAAACTTAGTGCGCCGTCTTCCTCCTGGTCATTGATAATAATAACGTGGAAATGGCTACTAGATCCCCGGGCCCCATCAAGAGTGGATTAGGAGGGGGATATTACCGCTATCCACCCCTCCCTCCCTCCTTCCCTCCCTCCCTCCCTCCCTCCCTCCCTCCCTCCCTCCCTCTCTCCCTCCCTCCCCGCCCCGCCCCGCCCGCCGCCACTCGCATCCACTCCGTTAGTCTTTTGTTTCCCTGCTATATATCTGCCGGCGTGGTGGTGGGTGCGACGGTCCAAGGGGGAGGGTGGGTGGTAGGCGGGAGTTAGTGGTCCAGGCCCTTGGGATAACTCAGGGCGTAACGTAAATGTAAAAATAATTGTGAAAAAGTCCGTGTGGGCATGAGCGCCTCCTCCTCCATAACGTGATCATGCCTGGAGCTGATCCCGCCGTCCCCTGGGTCCCCGCCGCCTCCCGCCCGGGGCCCCCTAACTCCATCTGCCCCGGGAAATATTACCCTTTATCTCTCTTTATAGCCTCTCGAGTCCTCCCGCCATCTTTCATACAATTTGGCGCCAATTTTTTCCCCGCGTAAACTTGTTGTGTTTGTCATTGGCGGTGTTGGTGGTCATCACTCGACGTCGAGACGGGCCCGGCGCGCGATACGTCTTGCGGCCGCCAGGGGAGCTCCACGCGCTCCGCCATAAGATACCCCGGGAAAATTGCCTCTTGAAAATTGTATTACCGTCTGTTATTTAGGACTTCCTGGAGGTGGACGTGGGATCTTCAGCGGGTATATTCTTACTTCATAATTCACGGGAGTGGGTCCGGCGCCTACAGTCCCTCCCTCTCCCTTTCCCTCCCTCCTTCCTTTCCTCCAGCTGCGTTTGTTTAAGACGAAGAGACGAAATATAGAGGGAAGTTTTTCGGTGTGAGGTGGGCGGCCGCGGAGGGGAATTCCCGGCAGAAGTCTTTACTCCCGGGCAGTAACTTATCCCATCAGGATCACTTTTGAAAATACGCCCATTTTTTCCGCGTCTTCTCTGTTTTGTGACGTCGTAGAGAAGTTGAGGCGAGGTTTATCGCCCTGACAGTCGCCCCTTCCGGAATCCAGGGGACTTGCGCGCCAAAACTCAGTCCGGGGAGCCAATTTCCGCTGCGCTGGCCTGGATCACGCCGCCGAGGTCTCGCCAACTAAACACATCGCGGCTGGTGGTGTGTTGTCGCCTCCCGCACCGCTAACCCTCCGCCCGACGCCCAGATGAAGCCCCTGAGCCTGATTTATGTATTAGATGGCAGGCAAACTTCCCGCCTCCCTTTTTTCAGCACACCACGAAGCAGGAGACGTAATGCAACACACAACTCTGTCCATGTTTCAAATCTAGCTTCACCGCGTCGGGAGAATGGCATTAATTTAACTTATCCTCTAGCCCAGGAGGGACGCGCTTAAAATTTACCTCCTTTTCTCAGCATTTACCTGGAGGAGTGTCTTTGGGGAACCTCCTTCGCCAGACGTTTCTCCGCCTCACGCCAGCTGGCAACTCTCTGGAGACGTGTCGCTGGCTAGACCGTTTTTCTTCGAAGTGAGGCAAGCGCCCACCCCTCTCCCGCCTTTACCTGCCCGCTATTAATGAGTGTACCTGCCCAGGTGTACAGCTCGTTAAGTTGCCGCTGCACTCGTGTCATTTCCTTATTGCTGTTGCTTATTACTTTATTTCTTGTGTGTGTGTGTGTGTGTGTGTGTGTGTGTGTTTATGTATACTTGTTTTTGTATTGCTCTCGTCTTCTTTCCTTATTTTCTTTTCTTCCTCTCCTTACCACATACTTCTCATCTCTTCTCCTCCTCCTCCTCTTCTTCCTCTTCCTCTTCCTCTTCCTCTTCCTCCTCACAGTCTCCATTATTTTTCATCTTTTTTCAGTCTTCACTCAGTATCTTTTCTTGATGTTTCTCTCCATTCCTATGTCTGACAGTCATATCCTATCTTCATTACCTTCTCTATCTTACACCTTCCTACATTCTCTCTCTCTCTCTCTCTCTCTCTCTCTCTCTCTCTCTCTCTCTCTCTCTCTCTCTCTCTCTCTCTCTCTCTCTCTCTCTCTCTCTCTCTCTCTTTTATAAACTGTTTTCCCATTACAGTTTGATTATTTCATCTTCCTTCTCCTCCTCCTCCTCCTCTTCCTCCTCCTCCTCCTCCTCCTCCTCCTCCTCCTCCTCCTCCTCCTCCTCCTCCTCCTCTAGTCTTACCTCACTCACTCCATTCCTCTTATTCTCTCCTACCTTCCTCTTCCTTCAACTCTCCCTCTCTGATCCTCGTCCAGCCCTCGGTTCTCCCTTCCTCTTCCTTCTCCAATCTCCTCCTCCCTTCTCCCTTTCCTCCGGGCCCCTCTTCCCCTCCGATCCTCCTCCCTTCCCCTCATGTCCCAAGAGGAAGATGGGGAGGGGACGGTCGCCTAGTATTTGTGTGAAGGTATATTTATTTGACGGCTTGTGTGCTATGGTGGTGGTGGTGGTGGTGGTGGTGGTGGTGGTGGTGGTGGTGGTGGTGGTGGTGGTGGTGGTGGTGTGTGGGCAAGAACAACAGATTTGCCGCTTTGCCTATCTCTCTCTCTCTCTCTCTTTTTTTTTTTTTCTCTCTCTCTCTCTCTCTCTCTCTCTCTCTAATCTTTTTACTTCCCTTTCTCTTCATTCTCTTCCTCCTTATAGTTGTACTACACAATGTACTTTCCCTTAGAAGTACTCAATGAAAAATGAATTACTTGACTGAATAAGCAAGTGAAAATACTTTTTAAATAAACCTATAACACGAAGGGTAATATAGTAAACATTTAAAAAGTAATATAGGAATTCATCACATCAAAAGAAAAAGCTTAAATCGAAAAAGAATCCAATTAATATACAAATAACAGTAGGAACATAATGAAAATACAATCAAAACATAAAAAAAACAACATTAACTCATCATTTTGAACAATAAACAAAAAATACTTTCAAAAAATCACCATATAGTAAACACAATCAAAACTACAATATCATTAACACCATAGGGAAAGTAGAAGTCCTTATTAGGTATACAGAAAGTACTTTATATACGTGTACTTACAAGGGTGTGCTGGGGAGTATGGGAAGTCGAGAGTAGGTAGCCGGGGGGACGTGCCAGGGTGGAGGCTGGGAGGGCAATGGTAGCAGAACATACTTGAACCTGTAGGAAGGAGACGAGAAGTAGCATTAATATGGATGGTAGATTAATTGTATGTTATGTATGTATGTATGTATGTATGTATGAGTGAGTATGTATGTGTGTGTAGTGTATTAATATGGTTAGGTATACATATTCATATAATCATTAGCAGAACATACTTGAGTTTATTTACAGTAGACAAGAAGTAGTATTAGTATGGATGATATATTAATTGTATGATATATATGTATGTATGTATGTATGTATTGTATGTATGTGTAGTGTATTAATATAGTTAGATACACACAATTCATACACACAGTCACACCACACAACACCAAAGGAATATCAACACCACAACATAACAATTAAGAAAAGACAATATAAGGACTAATACCATGTTTCCTTCCCTTATGTTTCCCTCTCTGTCATCACCACCACAAGCCTCACACCATAACACCACGCCAGCACCATTTTCGCGCTCTCTTTCACCATTCCAACACCATAAATCAGAGTCAGAAGGGGGCGACTCTCCCTCCCTCCACGCCATCATCACGGCGGTATAAAGAGATTTTACTGACGCGCACAGAATATATAACTGGCTGGTTGCTCTCTCTCTCTCTCTCTCTCTCTCTCTCTCTCTCTCTCTCTCTCTCTCTCTCTCTCTCTCTCTCTCTCTCTCTCTCTCTCTCTCTCTCACTATACGTACTTTTCGATACAAAATAATAATGTTTTCTACCTTATTCAGTCTTTTTTTTGTCTTTCTGAAGTTTTAGTCTCGTTCTAGTTTATCTATTCTTGTGTGGTATAGCCTTAGTGTTTTTTTTATCCTGTTTTTTTCCTTGTTTTATTGGTTTATGTGGGTGTATATGTGTGTTTTTTTGGGGGGGGATAAAGAGGGGCGGGTAAGGTTTTGTTTGGGTAGGAGAGGTACACTAAGCATACAAACAATACAGGTGAGCTAAGATATGCACAGGTGTCACTGTATAATGGTTCTCCCACAGGTGTTTGCAAGGTGAGTGTTGTTGCTCTCTAGAGAACTGTAACCTGTCTGTTTTTCTTCTTGTTTGTTTGTCTGTGTGTTTTCTTTTTATCGTGTTCCTTTGTTATTCACTTTTATTTGCCTTATTCATGGTTTTTTTTATCTTGTGTGTGTGTGTGTGTGTGTGTGTGTGTGTGTGTGTGTGTGTGTGTGTGTGTGTGTGTGTGTGTGTGTGTGTGTGTGTGTGTGTGTGTGTGTGTGTGTGTGTGTGTAAGTGTGTGTGTGTGTGTGTGTGTGTGTGTGTGCGTATACCCACTCAATCATGTATTTTTACAAACCCGTCTTTCACACACACACACACACACACACACACACACACACACACACACACACACACACACACACACACACACACACACACACACACACACACACACACGCATCACCTTTCATCACTAACAACTCTGCTACAATTATCCCTCCGACAATAGCCTGAGGTAGTATACATAAGGGCTTAACTCCCTCTATAGCATTAAGGGCGAGAGTGTCAGAGTAAGAGGCGAGGTTTTCGATCCTCCTGCAGGCGTGTGGCTTAAGCTCTTTGTGCCCCGAGGCGAGAGCAGTCCAGTTATAATGGCGAACAAGACACAAAGACAAGTTAGAGATCAAAGAATATATTACCAGTTTACATATCTACCCCAAAGGGAGGGAGGGAGGGAGGGAAGGGAGGGAAGGGAGGGAGGAGGGATGATAGGAAGGCGAGGAATATAAAGTAAGGGAGGGAGGGGAGGAGGAAGGGAGGGAAAGACATATATTGAAGGAAGATGGAAGGTTAGATAAACATATAGATAGAAGAGAAATATAAACAAAAAAAGATATGAAATAGATCAATATTACGCTGATTTATAAAAAGGATAAAAAACAAAACTAATATAAAGACATAAAAAAATAGGAAGAGGGTAAAAAAATTCAACTACTAGGTGGCTTAAAGTAACGATCAAAGTCTACTAGTAAGCTGAGTCCCCAGGTAACTGATATATAGACTTACCTGGGGGACTGGGGGACTGGGGGACTGGGATGGCACCTGAATACCATTACATATACAGTCCCCAGGTACCAAGTATTCATCCTTACCAGTCTGTATCCATAGACTTTCAGGTACAGGTGTTTATAGTATTCTCACGTTATCTGTATTATACCAATCATCTATTATATTGTTATCCAGGTAATTTTTCTATGTATTGTAATGTCTATAGCTAGTATGTGTATTTATCTGTTTATTTGTTGTTTTTGCAGTGTTTTATTTGTCGTTTGTGTTGATGTGTTTCTGATAAGGTTCATAAAATTATTGTAGTGTCCCAATTAATTAGTTTTCTCAGGTATCTAGTGTCCCCAGGTAATATATAGTAACGTAACACCCACAGGTATGCAATATTGCTAATTAAACTAGTCTCCCCAGGTAACTAGTATCACCAGGTAACTACTATCTGTAGTTAGGTAATATTTACAGCTAACAACACTCCCAGGTACATAGTATTGCTAATTTAACTAGTGTCCCAATATAACTAGGTAGCTTGTGTGTGTAGTTAGGTAATATTCGTAGGTAACCAATGTCCCCAGGTAGTCCCCAGTGTCCCCGGTGTCCCCAGTACGGCGTGGAGCGGGGACTGGGGTGAGCAATTAGTCCCGGTAACGCAATTTGCATGCATCTGTGCCAGTGTTGCCAGCGAACCGAGCAGGGTTGCCATCCACACAATGAAATTAAATAGTTACCCACGTGGCCTTATTTTTCCACTTTAATGCCCGAACACTGACGAGGATTTACATTATTTTACATGATGCATAATGAAGGGCTGATGATGATGATGATGATGATGGTGATGGTGGTGATGGAAATTTGTTGGTGTTGCTCCTATTGTTGTTGTTAATTACTACTACTACTACTACTACTACTACTACTACTACTACTACTACTACTACTACAACTACTACAACTACAACTACAACTACAACTATAACTACTACTACTATAACTACTACTACTATAACTACAACTACAACTACAACTACAACTACAACTACTACTACTACTACTACTACTACTACTACTACTACTACTACTACTACTACTACTACTACTACTACTACTACCACCACCACCATTGTTCTTCATCTTCCTTCCCTTCTTCTATCATTCTCCAATCTATCTTTCTTATTCAAGGATACACTTATCTATTTACATTTGGTTCGTCTATTTGCAAGCGTGTGATTGGTGGTCAGACGGGGTGGCATCTGGACCAACCGGGGATCGCCTCGCTGCTAACAATGGTAACAAGTAATTTGCTCGATAACGGCCTTGTTTGGATTGTTAATGGGATGCTGGGATGACAATGGAGGCTGCCAATGGACCGGACAATAACTGTGTTTGTTTGGTTTGTGTTGCGTTGTCCCTCTATCTGTTTGTTTGTCTTCGGCTGCCCACTCAATCCTGTCTCGGCCGTCTTCTCTGCTAACACACACACACACATACATACATACACACACCCCCTCCACCCTGTCTTCCTCCCCTTCCCCCTTCCCTTCCTCTCTCCCTTCGTCTGTCTGATCCTTCATCTCAATCTCACTTCTCCTGGTATCTATTATCTATCCGCTATCCTCTGCTTACTGTTCACTGTCTATCACTGAATACATTATCGTTTTCATGTTCTGTTTCATAATTTTTTGTTCATTTGTCTTAATCTTTCTTGGTTTCTTTTCTCTTCTTCTTGTTTATTGTAATTGTGTTTTTATTTAATTATGTTGTTTATTCTTTCCTGAGAGAGAGAGAGAGAGAGACAGAGAGAGAGAGAGAGAGAGAGAGAGAGAGAGAGAGAGAGAGAGAGAGAGAGAGAGAGAGAAAGAGAGAGAGAGAACACAGCAGCCTCCAGTCCCAGAAATGACAAGATGAGGCGCATAACTAGACACGTGATGCGCAAATAAACAGATAATTGGGACCAAATGAGGAAGTAATCGCGGAAAAATAAGTGTTTCCTTGTCAACAGAACGAGAATCTGTGTGTGTGTGTGTGTGTGTGTGTGTGTGTGTGTGTGTGTGTGTGTGTGTGTGTGTGTGTGTGTGTGTGTGTGTGTGTGTGTGTATGTGTGTGTGTGTTAGGAAATGTAGCTAAACTTATGAGGATATAATTATTTTTTGAGTTTAGATAAGATAATAGTAGTGATGGTGGTGGTGGTGGTGGTGGTGGTGGTGGTGATGGTGGTGGTGGTGGTGGTGGTGGTGGTGGTGGTGGTGGTGATGCAGACATTCTCAGGTGAACAGATGCATGGCAACACCTGCACCCTCGTTAACTACACCTGTTGTTGTATACACCACCACCACCACGACTACTACTACCATCACCACTACCACTACCAC
>JAXIVD010005108.1:22500-27500 GCA_036785275.1 Cancer borealis | reverse complement strand
CTGCCTTAACACCTCATAAATAAAAAAAGTTGTACTCATGCTCGATCGAACTTGGAAAGGCAGCTAAGGATGTGCAGTGACATCTTACTAAAGTTTGGACAAATCAATATTTTTTTCCAACCTAAACTCTGTGTGGTATTTTGTGAGAAGTTGTTAGCACTCTCGTTACGAAAATTCTTGTCTCTTGAGGACGGCAGGGTTTTATAATGCTGAATAGGATTAACGAGCATTACTAGACAAAATTTAAAGAGTGAGATCAAAGAAAGGCGTCCGCTACTAATACCATGTTTGCTGGCTATTATATGAAGACATTGCTTGTAAATTAGGTGTAAAAAAATATACGATCACTCTGATAAACGCAAAAATTGATTACTACGACGCAATCTTGAGAGAGTTAAAGTTAAAATTAAAGGTTATCTTCCCCTGCAGCTTCACCTCATACTCATGTTGACGGAGCCTTTCTAACACTACGTCTACCTTGCTTTACATACATAGGATTCAATAAACATGTAATATAACACATAAACACACACACACACACACACACACACACACACACACACACACACACACACACACACACACACACACACACACACACCCACACACACACCCACCCGCACACATACAATACACGCACATACCTACCCTCCCCCCCCCACACACACAAGTGTCACGAGTAAATTCTTCCAAAAAGTTTAATGTTGTCTCTTACCATACAATGAGGGAAGCAGGGACGAGAAATAAAAAAGTCATAAATGACAAAAAAATTCTACGACAGGATTAACAGTCTTTATCCATCTCTCTCTCTCTCTCTCTCTTTCTCTCTCTCTCTCTCTCTCTCTCTCTCTCTCTCTCTCTCTCTCTCTCTCTCTCTCTCTCTCTCTCTCTCTCTCTCTCTCTCTCTCTCTCTCTCTCTCTCTCTCTCTCTCTCTCTCTCTCTCTCTCTCTCATCGACATCCATATCTCTTCGACATCGACAATGAAAACTTTAATAATGACAGTGGGGAGGCCCTACACATTTTTTCTTCGTTTGATTATTTTTTCTTCGCCGTCGGGAGGTTGGCGCACTGTTTGAAGACATCTCGCCAGTGCCCAGCGTCGCCCACCTGCCCCTGCCTCTCATTGGTGGAGACGCCCTTCAAGAGATTCATGTGACGGCCATCTCCTTGGCATCGCATCAAGCCATGCTCCGCCACTACGCTTATCTACACGCCGTTTTTACTAGGAAAATGTGTAATCTGGGAAGGAAATTTGCATCTGGGAGGAGATTAGAGGAAGGTGTGTCCAGCCAAGACACCCTTTGTCTGAATACCTGAATCCTGGTTTGCAGGTTTGGATAATTTTGAAGCGGAGCACAACATTGTTGTTCTTTCTTGGTTGGGAATTTTGCGAGTGACCCCAGAGGACTGCCTTTACTTAGAAATCTTCTTTCTTGCTGGAAGGTTGTTGTCGTCAACCCTGAGAGAGGCACAGGTTTTGAGGTCACACACACTTACAACAAGGTAAGTAATCGGGTGAGTAGACGAGGCTCATCCCACGCGTTGTTAGATAAGGTATCGCGGCAAGGAGAGGAGAGGCATCTCCCTGTTGTCAGCCTCTTGGAATCAGCACGCCGCGCTGTTTATATACTATTCATTGGCTAGAAAGCTCCTTTATATCTTATAAGTTATTTACATTGTAAACTATTCTGCCTCTATCAGATGGCGTCCTGTCCCCCTCTTCTACGAGCATCGTAATATGACCGGATTTGACACCTCGTGAAAATTTCGGTCGTTATCAGCTGACTGCATCTATTTCCTTGGTGTTGTTGTACATGTATGCTTTATAAACGGAGAGTTTACAGTTCATATCTCCTGGTCACCCTTAAGTGTGTGGCTGATCATCACGTTTTCCGTGTGTGGTTAAGCTCACAGTGCCACGGGTAAACGCTGCTCCACACCATCAAAGGACTGGCGCCATCACTCAGTTGGCAACGTACAATGCAAACAAGTTTTTGCAAACATGAATTCATTTTTACTAAATACTGCAACACACTTGAGTGTTAAAATGCAATAAGGGTTATAAAGCGTCGCATTCTTTAGAACCTTCGAAATGCCTAATTAACCACTGTTTGGAAGTTATTATATTAAGGAAAATTCGACTTACAGCGTAACAAGGAAAGCTCCATCCTACTCCCTCTCATAAACGTGATGCAGCTCATTCTTATCTCTTCCATCACTTCAGACATTTCCTCCATTACCGACAGCACTTAAAATTTCCTTACATGTTAACGACACGCGATTGGTCGTCTGCAGCCACCAATCGGCGACCTCGCTAAGGAACGCAGTGTGTAGGTGACATTTCCTCTCCCAGCCTCGTTCATCACCACTGATCAATATTCTCGGCAGCATTATGAGGGCCGGCGCGGGGTTCAACACGACCCTTATAATGAGTGGTTTGATAACACGACACGGGCGGAGAGGACGCGGGAGGCGGGAGTAGGAGGGAAAAGGCGGGAAGAGACCACGTTGCCGCCTCATCATAATTGTCTAATAATATAGTGGATGGAAGGCAGAGAGTCGCTTCTGTTGTAGTGATACATCCCTCTACTTTTAAACATTTGTGTCTGTCTGTCTGTTTATCTTTCTTCTCTCTCTCTCATTCTCAAACATCCACAAGCAACGCTGTTATCTAATCTTGATCGTCTAATATTATTCAACACAATTCCTTCTTCACTTGTGTATTACTGATTTCCTCGTTGCCTCTCTAGCCTCGTCCGCCTTGTGCGTATATTGTGTGCTTCACGATTTGCTCTTTATATTCTCCTGGTGGTGGGAGTCATGAGCGGCACTTCAAGTAACCATAACTTTGGGAGGCGGGAAATACTGCTAATTGCATCCTCTTCAGAAGCCCTCCCGAGGCAAGAGACGAATGCTTTCCCTTCCCGACCGATAGACCGACCCACGGGACGAGGAGACGATGTTCTGAAAGGGTTCTCGTGTTTGCTCGTTGTCTGGTACAAGGTGAACGCTCGTAGCTAAAATCCACGTAGAAAAAAAGGGAGAGAAGAAAAATACACCTCGGAACTAAAGGTTTGATGAGACTGGGTAGGAAGAGGAGGAGGAGGAGGAGGAGGAGGAGGAGGAGGAGGAGGAGGAGGAGGAGGAGGAGGAGGAGGAGGAGGAGAGAAAAGAGAGGGAGGGGGGGAGAGAGAGAGAGAGAGAGAGAGAGAGAGAGAGAGAGAGAGAGAGAGAGAGAGAGAGAGAGAGAGAGAGAGAGAGAGAGAGAGAATGGTGTACTCTCTCTCTCGTAGATATGTTCTGTCCTACACATTCCCTCTGTGGCACAAGAGTTTACAATCACTATAAATATCGCACACAACAGTTTTGTTACTAGTTACCGCGGGATCCTTGACTTTAAATCGAATGTAAGCAAAGAAGTCTGACGGTTGAGCAAATTGGATGCCTAACCATTATTATCACTGATGGGTTACTGCTAAGCGAACGACGTGTAACAAGCGGTGAGACGGAGAATACAAAGCAACCAAAACCAACACCACACTATCCCATTGATAAAAAAATATTAGCATCATATAAAACAACATTGAAAAAAAAGGGAGTCCGTGATGTAGCGGGTTCCATCTTTACACCAATACACTCCGGCGCATTGTAATTTTACTGCAAACTACTGCTGTCATGGTTCACTTCCCTTAATTTTCACCACACGCTAAATTGTACCATGAGCGTGTTCACCAAGCAGCAGCAGCACCACCACCACCACCACCACCACCACCACCACCACCACCACCACCACCATCATCACCACCAGCCTCCAGCTAATCATATACTCTTGACTAAACGAGATCTCTTTGGTCTTTGCAACAATCGCTGTCGGAGCCTCACACTAACACGAGGTCACCACCATCACTCATTGCAGTAATTGATGTAAAAAAAAAATCAATGAACAATCAAAACTAAACGTGTCTGAGATGCTCCTTCGTTCTCAAAATTTCATGGCCTCGAGGATGAATTCTGAGCCAAGGCGTGGAGGTTGATGGGTTTATAGGAAGCAATGTGTCTGGGTCTCCGATCCACGTCCCTCACCTACGTAGGACAGGTGTTGGTGGTCTCAGAGCGTACAATGACGGCAGAAAACACACTAGCGGACCTCTTTGCCTTCCTTAACCAAAGTATCTTCTTGAGGTACTCGATTTGTTTCCGTCGCCTGTGCTGAGGCAGTGGGGCCGCGAGGTGAAGGCGGCAGAGGTCGTGAGCATTGGCCACCTGAGTCGTGCAGTTGTGGTAGCGGCGGCAGCTGCATCCTCTCAGGTGCGCAGATAAAAACTAATTGAATTTCCCCCTCACTACGGCAGGTGTGTGAGCTTGTTAGTCTTAAAGTCTGATTAACTGAGGAGGATGAGTTTCTTGTTCCCGTGTGCGGAGTCAGTCCATTGACAGACGACTGAAAAATACATGCACGTATTTGGCTAGTTATGTACCGAACAAATGCGTGGCTAATGCTTGTCTGCCCCAAGAACACCATCTCACTATCCAATGTTTCGAAAGTATTTTGTAATTATTCCTAAACTAGTACTGCTAACTGATTATCTACGGTAAAAATACAATCTGTCACACAAAATGAACAAAATCTCTCTCTCTCTCTCTCTCTCTCTCTCTCTCTCTCTCTCTCTCTCTCTCTCTCTCTCTCTCTCTCTCTCTCTCTCTCTCTCTCTCTCTCTCTCTCTCTCTCTCTCTCTCTCTCTCATGCTGTCATGTGCCCTGCCTGAGGTCAAGGGTCAGCCTGAGACACTGGTGCCTAGAGTCATTACGGGAGAGAGAAAGAGTAAAGTTCCTGACTTCCTGCTTTTCTCTTTATTGCTCCAATCAAGGACTCCAAGCCATGAGAGGAAACAGTTCAGGTGATCAGTGTTGCCTGGCCGGGTGTGTGTGTGTGTGTGTGTGTGTGTGTGTGTGTGTGTGTGTGTGTGTGTGTGTGTGTGTGTGTGTGTGTGTGTGTGT
>JAXIVD010005108.1:10000-17500 GCA_036785275.1 Cancer borealis | reverse complement strand
CGCAACTCAACTGATATATAATTTGTGAAGAGAATGATTGTTCGTTAGTGAGGTCTTTGTGTGCATGGAGGAGGGAGGAGCAAGGTGCTGCAGCTAGGGAAGAGGGAGGGAGGTGCTTCATGGTGTTAATAGGCTTCACATGATTTGGTTTTGACATGGATGAAATAAAGTATCGTGATGGATGACATGAAGGTGTTTCTGCAACGTTAGAATGCAGTCAAGCATCACCAATCCTATTATAGTGCTTTCAGTAAATTTTCACTTCAGCAGTCCTGGCGTTATCTCAAACCAGGATCTATAATGTAGTTTCTATTCAGCAGACAAAATGTTCTGAATCATTTTATAACAAGGATGATACGTTTTCCTTTGAGCTCCAAAAAGCCTCGTCAACACCTACTACTGTCATCCATTACACCACTCCTAGGAAGCACATCCCGACCTGTCTCTCATGACTGCACAAACAAATCGAGGCAAAATGACAGGGTTGAAATAGTAGTCTTGAAATATAAGACGTTTATCTGAGCTGTGTATCCTGCAGGGGCCACGCTAAAACAGAATTCCCGCCACAGAATACCAATGAGGTAGTGAGTGGGCCATATGCACATAATAAATGAATATTCAATACAGGGTTCAGCAAAGATACAAATCATGGTGAATTCCCCTTCAATAACATATATTCAGACTAACTCACCCCTGCCGCCCAAGCTCCAACAAGCAGTGATTAAGGTCATTGGCAAGCAGAACGAAGGTAACTCGGGGCTAGAGACAAATTGTTCCCTCTCCCCGTGCGAGGAGAAGGCCGCGGGCAAGGGCAAGCGTCTCATGTATAAGACTGGAGATCCTGGATAGAGGTGATCTTCCTCCCTAGAACTACTACCGCTGGATCCTACTGACACCTGCTTCTGCCTTCTCCTCCCTCTCTTTTCCTCCAAGACAACCATGTTACCTGTACTTCTACCATGTGATCCCCTCTTTCACCCTTTTCTCTTCACTGTTAAATTACTGTTACAACGATAATAATAACAACAGCAGTGTATACTTTAACATTACTAACACTACAACTATAGTATTCCAGTGTCGTAGTTCTCAGACGCTAAATAGAGGTTCTTACTTGCTTGTCTACGAAATTTAGCGACTGAAGAGTAGAATTAATGTTTACTTACTTCGTTGAATTTCTCTATCTTTCTTTCTTTTCTCTTTCTTTTTCTCGCACCCCCCTCACCCCCTCACACACACATGGAGAGGAGAGGAGAGGAAATACATGATACGTACGTACGTACTCATATATCTACACACTGAGAACACCGCAGTACAGGCTATAATATGATACTCCAGATTAACATTCCCTCCAGCCAAACTCCAGAACACCGTGCAACCGTGGAAGGGCATTACTACATACCTATATTACAGTGTGGAGGAAATATATTTATGTGTAATTTCCCAACCCCCTCTTGAGAAATTTCTAAGTAAGTGGGGCTCTGTAAGTAGGGAGTAGGATGTATACCTCACTGAAGTATGAGGTGCAAAAAAATAGTCTTCATACCTTGGAAAAACATTTAAGCATACTATTCGCACAGTCCCTCATTCTTCGCTCATTTTAAGATCCGGCGTACTGGTGGTGGTGGTGGTGGTGGTGGTGGTGGTGGTGGTGGTGGTGGTGGTGGTGGTGGTGGTGGTGGTGGTGGTGGTGGTGGTGGTGGTGGTGAGATCGAAAAGGCTTATTCTACCTGGATCCCAAATGCGCGGCGATCCCATCACACACACACCCAACCTTCCACCTGCCGTTCCGCCCACCACCCCATCCACACTCATCCCCAGACCCCCTCCAACCCACCACACGCCACCCCTGCCGCGTCCTCCCCAAGCCACAAGCCTTTTCTCTTTCTCTGTAATCTAATACACAGGATATGCTTACACATAAATTAAAATAAGAAGTTTAATGCTATATTTTCTCGTCCGTGTTTCTTTAATTTCTTTGTGTGTGCGATGAGAGTTGAAAGAAAGAAAAAAAGAAAGGAAGCAAGAAAATATGGAGAGATAAAGTTAAATAAAGTTAATAAAGAATGCATTAAATGACTCTTTAAGTGAGTCAAATAATAATAAAAGAAAGTGTAAAAACATAACACACACTTATATAATCATAATATTTTAGTGTGACGATTCAAATTAACACTGATTTCTCACGCCCACGCACACAAAGACCCAGAGGAGGGAGATTATGCAAATTAGTATTAAATCTTCAACTTCTCTCGCTCGACACCCACTCATCGCAACCTTCATTTAAATCACTAGAATGTGGAGAGCATTTTTAATTACGTGCTGGGACTACAATCAACCAATTTTAATTATCCATAATCACCGAGTCAGCGCCTTTCATAGGGAGCCAATCAGAACCTAACAGCCGCCACGCCCATCAGATACACAGCTCAGGTCATTCTCGGGAGACCAATCCCATCGCCCATCCAAAAAAAAGAGCGAGAAAAAAAAGGGAAAAGAAAAAAAACTGAAGACAAAAAAGTGATGAATGAAAAACAACACTCCAGGCCTTCCAATGACTCTTAAAACAAACTCAACTCCAGAGAAAAGACGAGAAAACAATGAAAAAGAGTAAGAGATGGTGAAAGAGAGAGAAAGAGAGAGAGAGAGAGAGAGAGAGAGAAAGAGAAAAAAAGAAGGAAGAAGGGAGAGGGAAGGAATAATTTCAAATCATGTGGTAATGGAAATTTACTTTTGTTGTTCTGATTTCTCTGAAACTGACGTTCACTTTGCGTCACCCTCATCGTGAAAGCTCGATCATTACATGCATATATTGAGGCAGTGCACAAAGAAAGAAAAGAGAGAGAGAGAGAGAGAGAGAGAGAGAGAGAGAGAGAGAGAGAGAGAGAGAGAGAGAGAGAGAGAGAGAGAGAGAGAGAGAGAGAGAGAGAGAGAGAGAGAGAGAGAGAGAGAGAGAGAGACGAAGAAGTATGAGGGAATGATGAGAAAAGGATAAAGAAGGATTGAAAAAGAAGCATTGATAAGGGAAGAACGAAGGAGGCAGGATGCAGCGTGGGGGCGGTGAGGGGGCGTGTTATGTGGTCCTGGACGCCCACTTTACTCAAGGGTTGTGAGGAATGTTGAGAAAATACTCCTTACTAGTGCAATGATCAGCCATAGTGGGGAGGACGTCGCTGATTTTGGTTTATAGAACAGCGAATGAAAAAAATTGATTAATAGGGATTCGAAAGCCATTATTTCTCGCATATATGTATGTCTATTCACAGGTTTGTCATTGTTCGCATTCTGATGATATAGGAAAATGGTTGATGTCATTTAAAACCAAGTCAAAATGTTCGGTTTGCCAGGAGAAATCTGGAGTGTTTGGTGGGAGTCAAGAGTGAGCGATTTTATGTTGAGTGACTTAAAGCCAAATCATCTTGGATCTTCATTTCTATTTACCAACGGGAAGAGAAAACGCACCACCCGTCCTTTTATGCTATGTGGTGTGTCATGTCAGCGGTCGTGCACCATCATATTATTTTAAGTCTTTGATAGAGAGTAAAGGCAAATTATTCTATGACACAGAATTGTAAAAAAAAAAAAAAAAGAGAAAAGAAAAAAAGAAAAGAAAAAAACACACTGAACTAGATGAAAATTCAATCTGTGTGGGAGAGACACGCGAGTGATAAAATTGTGTGTGTGTGTGGCGGGAGGGAAAGGGGGGAGGAGGGGGATATACCAGGTCACCCTTTCACACGAGCCAAACCTTCAACACTTGTACGCATCTTAAGGGAGCCCAGGCGTGTCAGGGGGCGGCTACAGACCTTATTCGCGTGAAAAGGAAATTAAAAGCCTCCAATAAATAAATACTCACTGACCCTGAAAGCCGTGCCACCTCCCTTTCATTACAACCAGCCAAGGAATAGCGTGCCGGCAGCCCCTTGGCGTGCATCCCGGCGCATAGGGAGGCAAAAAAACTGCAATTATCGCCGTAATGTCAGTGATGTATCTCGCAAAAAGTTGTTTTAATTGAGAATGCAGACAAGCGAGTAATTGCTAGATTCAGTTATTAAGGTTCATCTGCATGTTATTTGGTGCTTCTTTTTTTTTTTTTTCTTTTTTTTTTTTACTTGCGCAATGGTCAGTGGGAGAGAATTATTCATTTTCTTCGACTTTGGGTGGAATAGCGTGGTGTTTATGACATGCACTACGTTTTCTGTGTAGAGTATTATCAGTGTGCGTCTCGTGGTGCCTTAACAGTGTTCAAGCCTCGTGTTGGCCTTGTTTCGTGCCTGGCGATGAGAGGAAAACAACTACATGTAACAAAGACTCAGATACACGACACTACTTTTTGCGATATTCTGCCCTTTATTGGGATATATTATACCAATGACGTTGTATATGAAACAGAAAGGAAAATAAATGTTTGGCTGTAATTGCGTCTTAGAAGATGTAATAAAGGGGAAAAAACACATCACGTTAAATTTTCTTTTTTGCATTCTACCTGAATTGAATTATTTTTATTCTCTTGATATCGACGTGTAATTTGTGCTTCGAAAAATAGAATGACGGCAAGAACAGCAAGTGAAAGTTTGATAATCATACTTTTCGCTGGCCCTTCACAGCCTCCATAGATGAACAAGATGAACTATTAACATTCTTCTTTCAAACTCTCTCCTCAAGAAAAGAAAGAAGCAGAGTGTGAGAAAGAAAGGAAGGTTAGAGGGTAAGGAAGGAGGGAGGGAGAAGGGGAGGGAGAGAGTAAGAGAGGGAGGGAAGGAGATGAGGGGGAAGGGAGGAGAGTAAGGAAAGGAGGCAAATTCAGGCATGCAACAACCACCTTCGTTTCACCTCCTTGGCTGAGGGTGTGAGGCCGCTATCCATCATCCGTCGGTGGCAGGCCGAGTTATTGCTCCTCCTCCTCCCTCTTCCTCTTCCTTCTCCTCCTCCATCCTCTCTCTCTCTCTCTCTCTCTCTCTCTCTCTCTCTCTCTCTCTCTCTCTCTCTCTCTCTCTCTCTGTCTCTCTGTCTCTCTCTCTCTCTCTGTCTCTCTCTCTCTCTCTCTCTCTCTCTCTCTCTCTCTCTCTCTCTCTCTCTCTCTCTCTCTCTCTCTCTCTCTCTCTCTCTCTCTCTCTCTCTCTCTCTCTCTCTCTCTCGCATAGCATGAAGAGAGGAATGCAAAAACAAAGGAGAGAACCAGCGACCAACATACTTTTCTCGTGTACATATTCTATTAATTTTCTTTTAAGTACATCAAACCTCAAAGTACACCCACAAAAAAAAGGGGCACAGAGTATAGCCCTGAGGGTGGTGAGTTTGATTAGAGTTAGTGTCCATCAACACCTTCCTTCCCTCGGGACGTAAACGCCATTAAGATAAACTTTCACACGGACGGTGGTGACGGGCGGTGGTCGGCGTCTTAGCCCGGAAGACGCCACTCAAGGCTCGTCGCTGCTGCCGGTGCATCGTGAGCCTTGCAAAAACCTGGAGGCGGCAGAGGTGAGATGAGAGCATCCACACCTGCCACTCATCCACATCCACTGCAAATATTAACCACTTCTCTTGAGCGTCAATAGTTAATTAGGTGAAGAGTTTATTCAATTAGTACAATGATGGAAGCAGCAGTGTGAGGTGCACGTCCATGCCTGCTATTAACATATTTGCAAATTATCTTAAACCTCAATAATAACTACATGAAAAAATAAACCATAATATAATTTATTAATCCAAAGTCTTTAATGTGAATAATGATCGCTGTAAGCCGCATTAAGACGATAAGTTTTCACGAAGTTAGTGTCATCTGAAGGTCAGGCTTGTATATGGTTTGTATCTTGTAGTTGTGGTCGCGTTTCTGGTTACTCGTATTCTCTGTATTGTGATCCTACACCTTGGGAATGTGGGAAGAAAGGGGGAGAGGGAGCACGAGGATGACCTCTGTCTCCCTGTTGGTGGAAGGAGCGAAAATCCTCATATTCACGTTAAGGATTTATTTTTTTTACGTATACAACTGGCATTTCCTAAACATTCCCTAAATATACATGGTGGCACGAAAAAAAATCAGAATGCAGGCATCCAATTCAATGCAAAAATAAGTTGATACAAAGACATCCTACTTAGTACACAGGTGCTCAATAGTTCTCTTTCCTGGTATCCATTTGTGTGCCATTCCACCTGTAGGTACTCTAGAAGACGAGGTTTTACTGAGCAACCCTCGAGCGCACTA
The DNA here is from genome assembly GCA_036785275.1 of Cancer borealis. Taxonomy (NCBI): domain Eukaryota; kingdom Metazoa; phylum Arthropoda; class Malacostraca; order Decapoda; family Cancridae; genus Cancer; species Cancer borealis. The sequence continues at coordinate 11,298 of JAXIVD010005108.1, read as the reverse complement.
GTTCATTTCCTCTCTCCCTTTCTTTTTAATTTATTCGGACAGTAGAAAACGAGGGGCAGAGGCAAGCAATAGATCATACGTTTTGTTAGACAAGTGAGATCAATGCTCAAGGTAGCGAGAGTTTAGCTGAGGTAATCACAGACTCTCACTATGTAATAATGATAAATGAGATGAAACATTAGTATTTCTCCCGCACAACAAAACCCAGCGGCTCTAGGGAGTACCACTGGATCACCACCTTGCACTCCCACACGACAATAACACACCATTTCAACCACAGCTGCCGGAGAGTAAATGAGTTGTCTGCCTGCTGAGTGCTGACACAAGGAGAGTAGCGGGGCGGGGCTGGGGAGAGGGGCGTCAACCCTTTCTCACATGTTGTTCTCGCTCCCAACGCTGGCGGCGCTAACAATAGAATGACTACAAAGTAAATATTCTTGTAAGAGCTTAAAAATGACACGTCGTATAAATCACATGATGTATCTGAAGGATGCTCCGGCTACGCGGCTCCGTTAAAACTCGACTTGCTGCATCATCATCCACACCTCAGCAACACATTAGACGGGAAAAAATGGGATTCTAACCACCAATCTATGCTGGTATTTATAATTTATCCACAACAACCAATCCCAGACTCACTTGGCTGTAAGGACTTGTGGCCATTAATTGTGTAGTTCAATAAAGTGCTTAAATTCAACCGATGTTCAATAGACTAGATAACATACTTGAAAGGTACTTCATAAAATGGCTAAACTCGATATCCTTTTTTTCTAAGAATATCTGAAGTGGATTGTTTTCGTGGCTGCTGCGGCTCATTAGAGTAGCGAGCGACGGTGTGTGTGTGTGTGTGTGTGTGTGTGTGTGTGTGTGTGTGTGTGTGTGTGTGTGTGTGTGTGTGTGTATGTGTATGTATGTGTGTGTGTGTGTGTGTGTGTGTGTGTGTGTGTGTGTGTGTGTGTGTGTGTGTGTGTGTGTGTGTGTGTGGAACTGTAACTTACGTATCACAACACTCACACTCGCAGGGAGGGAAAGACTGTCAACGCAGGATACACTGGACATTCTTATCTGGTCGAATACAACCCCCGCCTTGGATTAATTACCATGGGATTCAGAATCATTAATCTACGGCACAGTAATAATTTAACTGTATTTTAACGACGTTCCATTCGACGCAGTTTTCTGCTATAATTCGATTCACGGCAGCCACGGTAACGAGCAGTGCTGAACGTTGTTGATGGCTGGAGGGAGGAGTGGACCCTTTATACAAACTTCCTCTGGATCGTACATTAGCTCCTTGC
>JAXIVD010005108.1:2500-5000 GCA_036785275.1 Cancer borealis | reverse complement strand
GGATGTGGAATAGCACATAAAACATGAGTCGTGTTGTTCAGTGGTTTTGTGGCGGTGTAACTGAGATTCCCGCCAACCACCTTGACATTTACCGGAGCATGATGGAGCAGTACCGGAGCCCACCATGGTCCCTGTCTCCTCTGACCCCTTCTGCGCTTCCTCCACCCTCTTCTTCTTCTTTCCTTTCTTCCTCCTCAGAAGTCCTGCTCTTGCCTCATAGCGCATCAGAGGTGTTGGTAAATTCCCCAGACAAAAAAAATGTATGTTGATTTGTTTCCTCCAAGAAGAATGAAAAGGGCCTTGAGCTGCTCTCTATCTGTTGACGTGTTAGGTTATGGCGTCACTTTGGTTCCCTGGAAGTTTTTGTGAAGAGTTCAGGTCTAACGGGCTGGTTTAATTTCGTGTTCACTTGCTTGGTTGTGTGTGTGTGTCTGTCCACATCTGTTCATTGGTCAGTGACAACAGCATGACATGGAATGAAAGCTTCCCTCCATCGGGGCTTTCAGGTGTCACACTTCATACAGAGAATGATCTACTAGCCAGCCGGCGCGGGGCGTGGCTCAAGCACCTTGTGAAGGGCGAAAAGACACCTGTGAATTGTCATGGGTTCCAATGATCCACTTGGATTGGATTGGTTTGAAAAAGACAATAATTCAGAAATATTATAGAGAAATAAACAAAAAATATTATTTATGATGCTTATGAATAAAATATGCTTATGAATAAAATAAAATGCATACATAAAATATAACGAAAATACATATGGAACAAAGAAACAACGAGCGTTGCAGAAACAGAACACCTGTTCAACAGATAGCCAGGTGTTCGGGATGGACCCAAACCACCAGGACGAGGCTGTAACACGTTCCCTTCCTCAGGCAGTCAACTGGGCTTGTACAGGAAAAACTAATGGCTTTATAGGGTGGGAAAGACACGTCCTCCTTCCCTCCCCCTATTGACTCCCTGACACGCCGACTACAAGGAGGCCTTGGGGATATCACAACGTCTTCCAATCATCTCTTACTTTCAACTTTCTTTGTGCTTTTTTTTTTAGGTAAGCATTGTGTTTCTTTCCCACACGGCGGGGATGGCGCGAAGTCCTTGATGGTGTAGAGGATCCTGGTCTAAGAGATAAAAAAATGAAGTAAATAGGCAAGTCGCGTGCGGGGTTGAGAACGCACTCTCTCATCACTGCTTTTTTTCTGTGTGAAGGGTGAGAGTGTGGGAAAGGTCTTCCATACAGGTGAGGAAAACGACGAAGCAGGTGAAGGGTGGGTCAGGGCATCACCTGAGGGATAGGCTGACCTCCTTCGTGCACGGGAAGAAAGCTTAGACTTGAATTGAGGTTGATATGCCTTTTTTTTTTAGCTTTAACGTAAAACAAATATCTTGAAAACATGCAATCAAAGTGACAGTGAAGGGATAAGTCATGGTCTGAGGGACGTGTGTTTGCGGTAGCACAACATTGTATCCCAGAAAGGCGAGAAGGAATATAAAACCTGCATTAATATTTGTTACAAGGATTAAGACTCTTTAATGGAGCCCTTAACAAGGTGTGGCTGAGACGATCGGGGGTCGCTGAGAGTAGAATGCATTTTCACTGGCCGAGTAGATGAGTGACGGAGTGAGGAAGGGTAGACGGCTTTCAAGACTGAGAGAGTACCCCTGACAGAGGAATGAAGGTATTGCAGCCGCTCCTCATCACTATGGATTAAAGCCAATCTTGTCCATTAAAACACCTAACCTTGGGCTCTACGATACTCTCATATTTTTTCCCGAGACCCAAGATCCAGATATCTAGATCTTGCTAAGACCTTAATGCTTTTTGTCAGACCATGAAAACAGGGAAGGTATCAAGTTTACTTTGTGTCGTAAATTAGCAACTCTACTGGGAATATAATTCAATTGCTATTTACATTTAACTGTCGGCTACTATCCTCAGATTGAATTTACGCCCGTGGTAGTCAATTACTTTCCAGGCAAGACCGTCGGTGGCTGGGGGAGGTGTGAGGGGCCCTGGGGTTGCGATGGGGGTAAGGAGGGAAGGGTAGGGCAGTGGGTGGGTGGGGGGGGGTAGTGGTGAAGGCCAAGGGGGAGGCGGAGGGGACGGGGCGGTTCTCTGCTAATGTTTATGAGCCAGGGGTCGCTATTACCAGTTCATAAGGCCGTAAACACTCTCAGCTAATCGTTTAATAAGTAGCTTCAGGAAACAAGGAATCGCTTTTATTTATCGCGGTACGACTGCTTAACCGGATAATTAATTGGGCCTTTACGAGCTATTCAATTTTCCCGATGCCACCCTCGTTGGCTGGTCAGGGTGTTGATGGGGGACGCAGCTCCTGGAGACTCAGGGACAGAGTGAATCCTTGTGTCAGCTTATCAAGTTCCTTATTAAAACACTATATATATAATCATATACATTTCAACAGTTATGATTGCAAAAAAAACTAAATCTTATTTCTAGCGAATTAATACATGTCTTCCCCATTATTCTCTTGGC
>JAXIVD010005107.1:30000-31219 GCA_036785275.1 Cancer borealis | reverse complement strand
CAGACAAACAGACAGACAGATAGACGGACACAAACACAAAAAAAAAAAAAACATATGATCTATTTTCTTTCTCATTTAATATTATATCTATCAGAGAGAGAGAGAGAGAGAGAGAGAGAGAGAGAGAGAGAGAGAGAGAGAGAGAGAGAGAGAGAGAGAGAGAGAGAGAGAGAGAGAGAGAGAGAGAGAGAGATATAACCGTTATTACGTAACCCCACACCCCACCCCAACCATAAACATTAATTCTTGTCTTTTGTCGTGTAAATATTAGTCGTACAGAAAAATGCACTAATACTAAATAATGTGATTTTAAAAGTTCTATCTATTCATGTAATTTAATCTAAATATACGCCAAAAAGTTTGTAAGAAAAATGTATTTTCAGTATTATAAACCGGTTACGTGTTTTGATGGTTGAAAACATAAAAAACATAATTTAATTGAGAAACAAAAGTCTAAAAACATTAGTTATCTATATGTCTGTACACAGTTTCACAAACTCAGTCACACACACATACACAGACATACAGACCGACAGATAGACACACACACACACACACACACACACACACACACACACACACACACACACACACACACACACACACACACACACACACACACACAAATAATATCTATTTCCATTCCTATCTATATCTATCTATCTATCTATCTTTAAGATATCTATATATCTAGCTTTAAGATATTATGTTTGTGTGTGTGTGTCTGTCTGTCGGTCTGTCTGTCTGTGTATGTGTGTGTGACCGAGTTTGTGAAAGTGTGTACACTGTACAGACATGTAGATAACTAATTTTTATAGACTTTGTTTCTCAACTAAATTATGTTTTTTTGTTTTCAACCCTCAAAACACGTAACCGGTATATAAATAATGAAAAATAAAAAATGAAAACTTGAGAAGCATTGTATTTGATTTAACTTTAACTATATCTTATGTTTTAATTTTTAACTTTATCTTTAATAATGTTTATGGGTATTATTATTAAGTCAGAGAAATTCCTCTCAGTTTGAATACACTGCATGTCTGAAACTGAAACAAGTTGTTTAGGTGGATTGTGTATAAATTCATTAATGTTTCTATGATTGGTATTAATTAAGGTAATTTTTTTAAGGCTTTTTAACCTTTTAATTAAATAACAGGTACATTTGATTATTTGATATAAATTTGGTTTAAATTAAAATAAATTAACAACCGTTTTTTTT
>JAXIVD010005107.1:0-27500 GCA_036785275.1 Cancer borealis | reverse complement strand
CTCAGCTCGCTACCATCATCAACGTTTCGTCATCTCTCTCAAGGCAGGCAAAGGTCATAGTCACTGTATATCCTGTATCTACTCAAGTCGTGTTGTGTCAATATATCATCTATATCAAGCCGTGTGTGTTTCAACAAGACCTCCATCATCCACGCTACCCCTCTACCTCCACTCTTCCAAGCCACGCGGTGACCGGCCCGGTACCAAAACTAATCACCGATACAATTGGTGTGCAACGGTGGAATTCGTCCTTCCAAGCGACGAATTATCAAGATTCAGCCTCCTCCGTCATCAAGTCTCTACACTCACCACGTGCATCGTTCTGCCTCAGTAAGTGACTCTACACACGCCCTTGCCTCGCTCACTCGTGTTCTCCTCTACGCCCTGCAGTCGCTTCCTTCGTCGCCCTTCTGCAGTAGCATCTATTCCGAGTGAGTACAAGCCTCCTCGCCCTGCTGTTCAAGACGCCCATCACCTCTACCTCCATTTTGTTCGCGGCGCGCCATCTTCGCTGCCCACGCATCACCTCAAGACGCCCATCGCCCTTCACCACGTGTCCCTTCAAGACGGTCATCACCCATCACCACGTGGTCCCTCAAACAAGTTTTTCACGCCCTCACCACGTGTCTCCGCCCTCAAGACGCCCATCGCTCTTCACCACGTGTCGCAGCCCAGAAATACGCCCATTCACCACGTGACCAGTCAGCGCCCACGTGTTCCACCTCCTTGGTCCTCTGCTAGTTAAGTACCTTAGTTCTTATTATATTTTTCTCCTTATTGTGCTAGTTATTCTACATTTTTTGTGTACACTCAGTGTTTCTCTGTTTTCTTGTGTGTTTCCTCAACGTGAGCACTATTTCCCTCACGATGTCTAACGACCAGTCACTTCACACACCCACACCTCAGGTTACTCTCATATCTGATAATGTCTCAATTCCTCCTTTTTCTGGTACTAACTCTGAATCAGTCCAAGCCTTTGTCCGGCGTGTAAATGATGAATGTACACGTCGCTCAGCTTATTCTGATGTGGAAAAATTAGCCATTTTAAAATCACGGATTTGTCATGACCCATCTAGTCTTGCGGGAAAACTCATAAAAACCGATAAATTCCTCAGTTTTTCTACATACGATGAACTCACCACAGCATTAATCTCTCATTTCTCTGGTCACTCAAAATTAGGTGCAACTCATTCCTTCCTCAAAATTGCTCAAACTCTCATTAATATTGCTCGTTCTACTCATGATGTGTATAAGGCAGAGAATATTGCATCCTCTCTCAGTGCTGAGTTAACAGAGCAAATGAAATCCTCTCAGTGGATCGACACAGACGGCAATATATCTTCTACTGATTTCAAACGCCTTATGTCGTATTTCCTGTTCCTTGTTCAGCTCGATTCACCAACCTTCACCGTTGCAAGCGACATTAAATTCAGTAAGGAAGATTTCTTGTATGATCTGTGCAAGAAAATATCAGAGAAATCGCCACCTGTTCCTCAGCCAGTAAGTTTGGTTCAGTCACCGCATTCCTCAATCAAGCCCCCATTTTCTCACCGAAGCTCCTCCCCTCAGAGCCCATCTCCACCTTCAAACACTCATTTGTCACGTTCTGATCAACGCTCTCATTCTCGTCACCGTTCATCCTCCCGTGACTCGAGAAAGGTAACATGTTACCGATGTGGACTCAAAGGTCACGTCTCAGCGGACTGTCGAGTAATGCTTGACGAAAGAGGTTATCATAATTTCAACAGTAATGCCTTCTGCTCCCTTCATAATAAACGCGGTCACTCACTTGAGGAATGTCGCCTTTTCCAGCAACAAATGCAGTCTTCTCAATCTTCGGGAAACGATTCGCGCCAGAGCCTCGCACCTCCTCGGTAACACTCAAGTCCATTCTAAAGACCGCAGGTAGTAAGTCATCTCATAAACGTGTTGTTTTCGCGGATGCACAGACAGTGCCTCTCCCATGTGTCCCTGTTAAATCCTCCGGATTTTTCCAAGGTCTGACTGCTGACGTCAAATTAGCCTCTCACAAATGCCGTGCATTTTTCGATTCTGGTGCCTCAGTCAACATCATTAAAACTCATGTTTTTGAAAAACTCTCTGCCGCCTCAAGGCACAAGTTTCAGAGTTATCCACCAGACATCACTGTTAGTGGTATTTCTGGAAACGTTGTCATACCTCATAGAAAGGTTCTCCTCAGTATCTGTTTGTCTCCACTTGAACCTTCTATCTCAGATTTTTTCTATGTCATGGATGATGTATGTTTTGCAGCTGAAATATTGATAGGATACCATACAATGTCTCACTTCAACATCTCACTTTTCCCTTCTATTCATCAAATCGCCCAGAATGGCACCTTCATCTCTGCCTCACCCTTCCCTGAGTCACCGCCACCATCTGATGTCTACGTTGTAATGCACACGCCTTCTCAGGACTCATCTCATGTCCCTCCCTCATCGCTCAAGACACACTCAGTAATCCCTGATCCTGTCTTATCTACGCCAGCCGACTCGCCTAGCGAAGCGCTGCACAGCGATACCGACAATCCCTCTTCTCCTACAACACTGTCTGACGTCCTCTCGAACACCAGACTCAGGAAAGCTGTGTACCAAAAATAATCACCGATACAGTAGTCTGATTTTGAATAACGCCAATAGTTAAGAAAAAAATTTTTTCGATGGTCATTTATCATTGAGTTTCATTTTCAATAGAATGAAAAGAAAGCTTGTTTCATTTAACTTCCCTAATTACTCCTAGTAATTTTACGTCAATTTCATAGTTTTCGAGTTATAAGGTAAAAACCTTAACAATTAGTTTGACAGAAAAAATGCACCTATAATCATTTAAATAATTTTAAAAGGCGTATCAGCTAGTGTAGTTAATTTTTTTTTATTTTACTCACAGGTTATGAAAAAAAAAATTCCTTCATTATATAAAGAGTAATTTCATTTTTAAATGTTGCAACAGAAAGTTGGGTTCCTATTCACTCTTTGTCTATTCGTAGTCATTGTACGTATACCTTATGGTTCTCGAGCTATAATGAGAAAATCAGTTTTGTGTTAAAAAATTAACTATGGAAAAAAATATACTTGGTTTGTATAACTTGTACACTGTTTTGAGACGAGTTCTATAATTTAATTTGACCACTTAATATTATCAGATTGTCTTCATTTACCGATATGTTGTAGGGAATATTGTAGTGTACATTCCATATCATTGGCCTGCCATATACACCATATATTTTCTGAATTATTCATATATATGTGTTTTATGTGTTGAGTTACCCCTCTTTGCTAGAGGGTAAAGCACTTGGAAATACAGTTTTCTTTGTTAACTTGAAGGGGTAACTTAACTATTTTACTATATCATTTCTATGAATAGGCTTCATATTCGTAAGTATTATTATTATTATCATTACTATAATTATTAACAATTGGTAATTTTTGCATTTTGTTAGAAAATTGCAAAAATATGGAAAAACTAGAAACTTAAAAATAAACGGCTCTCAAAAAACTCTCAAACGGCTCTCGAGAAAGATCCGGCTCTTCTCGTTCATTTGGAAGAGCCGGCTCTATGAACCGATTCGTTCACGAGCGCCCATCACTAATTTTTGTGTTGAGTATGCACCGAAAAGCCACCGATATCATCCGTGCAGTAGTTATGCAGAAATACCAAAACTGCATCATACTGCGGCTATAATTACTACGTACAGACTCTATTATATGCTAGTCAGGTCAAGTTGCCAAGTATCTCATTCACCTAGTTGTGGCCAAAACTGGGTGCTTCGCACTGCTTGATGTGAGTTGCGACAAGATATGGGTGCCCCGCAGGCTGTGGGTTAAAACTCCTCTATACCGGCTTATAATCTTATGTGCGTATAAAGAACGATTGTTTTTCCTATCTCATGAGTTCCTTTAACATTTACCTGACAGTTTTATATTGATTTATCATACGCGTTGAGGAACAAAATGAAATCAATCATTGCTCACCTTTGAAACGGCCTTTCCATTGTCCTCCATATTCAAACTTCTGAGACGCAGACGCATGCGCATAGCGCAAGACCAGATCAGATGATTTTGATCTTGATTTTGATATCACAGATGACTTATGACAAAAAACCATGTGCTGCTATTATATAAGTGAAAATACCAACTTGAAGTTTCCCTCAAGTAAAACCTTTGTATCGGCAGCTCCTGTGAGGAAGATAAGAAAAAAAAAAAAATGGAAAGCGCACAGAAAAAAAAAAAAAAAAAAAGATGCATACTCTAATTACACGCCCTATAGTTTCTCGATCTCGCATATCACATTTTCTCCAGAAACTCTTTCGCAACGTCAATTATGCGTTCACGAGCATGAACGGATCATATATATATATATATATATATATATATATATATATATATATATATATATATATATATATATATATGTGTGTGTGTATATATATAGGCTATATATATATATATATATATATATATATATATATATATATATATATATATATATATATATACATGTATATATAGCCTATATGTATATATATATATATATATATATATATATATATATATATATATATATATATATATATATATATATATAGGCTATATATATATATATATATATATATATATATATATATATATATATATATATATATAGGCTATATATATATATATATATATATATATATATATATATATATATATATATATATATATATATATATATGCCGCTGAAATTATGAAAATTGACCAAGGAGAACTAAACGCCATGTAGAACATATTATGTTCTGCCTTGTTTTCCTTGTATGGTTGTTGTTAACAGATGTAAATCTTTGTACTTGTGCTATAGTTCCCTATACTTGATTTTCAAGTATAGCGAATTATAGCACAAATACAAAGATTTACATCTGTAAACAACAACCATACAAGGAAAACAAGGCAGAACATAATATGTTCTTCCTTCGAAAAACATATATGTTCTTCCTTGTTTTCCTTGGTATCGCTGTAATGATATCAGTATGATTTCATAGTGATGTCAACATTGTTAGCTCACAATTGTGACATTACGATGAGATCACAGTCACCTAATATATGTGACCTCACCAGTATGTCAGTCATGTGAGTTCACTGTGACAGAGTAAGGAACAGAACACATATATGTACATACTTACATACATACAGAGTAAGGAACATAAAGAAGAACATATATGTTCTTCCTTGTTTTCCTTGGTATCGCTGTAATGATATCAGTATAATTTCATAGTGATGTCAACATTGTTAGCTCACCATTGTGACATTACGATGAGATCACAGTTACCTAATATATGTGACCACCAGTATATCAGTCATGTGAGTTCACTGTGACATCTAAATGATCTCACGTCATCACTGGGTGCGACCTTGGGTGAGTGATGTGTGCGGCACAGCTCGCTCCTCCTCCGTTGTTGGGATTTCGTGCGTGTAATGGTGAGACTGCGAGATGCTACACTACTCACTTCCTTTGAGGCACTGGGGGGCAGGGTGAGGAAAGCACAGCACTCAATGTCCTTTTCCTGTTTACTGAATATCCTTAACCTCCTATGTACAACACAACACCACGTTCTTCTGTCACCAAGACGCACTCCTTTCTCCCGAGGTGAAGCCAAGCTGGCTCTTTCCCACGTAGAAAAGCCCACCAATTCCTTTCAGGGAGTAGTTAATGTTTCCCTTGAGCAAGGTGATGGGTGTGTGTGATGTGTCAGAGGTTTCATGCCTTATCCATTAATTTCAACTCTGAACTCTTTCGGGGAGGGTAATGGCTGATGATCACGAGTCCAGCGCGTGATCCTCCAGTCCATGGTGAATAACACACACACACACACACAAGCGCATCGCCATGAGATCAGGTGGGGCCTCCGAAATATTCATTTTTTGATAGTTCAGAAGCCCCTGGTTATCAGCTATCAGCTACGTTTCAGGACTACGTCTCAGATATCAGTTTTGCTTCAAAAGTGACGGGATCTGTCAGTTGTACTGTATCACATGTCTCCTTAGCAAAACTTGTCTTCTTCACTATTTGCTCTTAGTTTCATGACGTATTTTTCATCTTAGGTCATCCAAGATGAGGGATGGATAACTCAAAATACAATATATGCAATATCTGAAGTCACATGAAATGGTTTATGAGGGTACTCCTATATTTCCACAATTGCCCTGTAGCTACGTACGCTGTTAACCTATCAGCAGCAAAAGACTGATGGACGTCAGAGCCGGTCCTCTCTAAAGAAAGAGTGTGTGTGTGTGTGTGTGGGGGGGGGGGGGTTATCGGATTTTTGCCAACTCACAGTGGGGCGAGTAGTTACCTATCTTCTATGAAATAATATGAGGAGGTACTACAACCACTGGATCCCATGCTGATGCTGTATCCGTAACCCCTTCTTTTGTTCGAAGACTCGTTAGCATAACTCGTAAGAGAAAACTATTGAGGTTTGCTGAGTAGCAATAACACTGATTAGGATAGAAATCGACGACAAATGCATTCATATGATAAACATGATACATGTGCACATTAACAGAACTCACTAAATAAAATTAAGATAATGCAAAACCAGCCATCTATATTTGCCATGTAGTGGAGTTTGGTTAGCGTTTCGAAATACGAGGCATTACAGCCAGATTCATACAGAATGGACAAATCAAGTGCAATACAATCCTTAGAGTGACATAAACTGCCCCCCCTTCCTTGTCTTGACGTCAGCACCGCCGCCTCATGAACTCGGTCACTCGCCCTGCAAAGAGCAATCTGATTCTCTTAATACAGCATTCGAATGTTTAAAAATAAGTGTGATTTTCATTTGTGATGCTTTTTTAAATTGTGCAACCAGGATCTATCAGTACCTTGAAACCTTTATGTCCAGCTGTTTAGTTACAACTCGTCTGCACAGGGAAAATCAAGAAGGTTATTCTGTCACACCTGGCATACTAGGCCGCCGGAGGGTGTAGCAGCGCACCGAGGAAGACAAGAGTGGGTGCATCCAGTGGCACGTGACTCCAGATCATTCATATATATTACCATGCTATCGGAACACCACTTGCCGGCCACATGCACACGTTCAACACCTCAAACTATGATGTGTATATGCAGCAGAGGTCATGAGCATATGTGGTGTGCAGTAAAGCAATACTAAGTGGAGGAGTGTATGCGCTAGTGAACGGCTGTCATGAAAAGTGAAGCGACCATTACTTCGTTATTTTAACACGTTATATCTGGAATTTTCGTAAATGATTGTTGGCCAACTCAACCTACCACCAACTCGCCCATTCAAGGAGTGACCACTGACCAGCCCAACTCAGCAGAAATAGTAATTTTGTCAGTTTGTTATTTATATGGATGAAATTGCAATATGTTGCTATTACTACTTAGTTAATTAAATCTGGTATTATTTGACATCTTTACCATAACGCTCTAGAGAATTCAGGGTTATATTATTGCATTACCTGATGCATTTTGAGAAGGTTTTCTTAATTACATTTCCGTCGCCCCTCCGTTTCCAAGCCCATTGCCGTTGTGGAGGGGCTTAGGGACCAGATATTGAGGTCTGATGCTGCAAAGTTTTGGACTTCAATATCTGGTCCAACCAATTTTCGCTTGGCTTTTTTCTTTTTCTAAGTTAACTTCTCCTTGTTTCATCTATCTAATCTTCTTAACCTCTTATTATCCCCTTCTCGCCTGTGAGTGTCTCATAGGACATCGCCATAGGGCCCCTCAAGGGGAATCCTCGCAGCCCTAAACACACACACACAAAAAAAAAAACATTTCCGTCGCAAATTCTTAGTTAGATATTCAATGATTTCCGTGAGACCTCTTCGAAAAATAAAGTTTAGTTTGGTTTAAACAAGGTTCTGTCATTTGTCAATGTAGGTTAAGGTTTGTTAGGTTAGTTTAGGTTAGGTTACATTAATATAGAAGCTATCAAATGTTCACTATGACCAAAAGTAGGGAGTTGGACGAGGAGCAGAGGCAAGACGCAGATGTAAACAAACACCATTATGGTGAAGATGTAAAATTTTACCTTAAATCTTATTGGAATAATCTTAAGAACATGGGCTTCACACAGCTCTCAAATGTTAGCTCTACGTATTATACTTAATGTTCTTAACACATCTGTGAAGAAGATACCTGAGAAAAACTAAGTCCAATGAGATGCGTAATGGAAAACGAGTCTACATATATAATTCTCTCAGCTTAGGCAGAGTTAGGAAAGGTTAAATAATTGGTAAATCTAACAAATAATATATCCTCACGGATCACCAAAATATTCACATAGGTGATGAGGTACGTAATGTATAACACGTTTGTGGTGGTTTTATTTGGGGGACGGCCTTAGTTTGACCACAGAGGCTCTTTAAAAATCTGGTAGCTGCCTCAAGTTCTAAGTCCACACAGATGTTAAGTTATGGTTAGGTTAAGGTTGTTAGGTTAGGTTATGGTTAGGTTAGGATCGGTTATATAAGATTTTTACATCATATTACCCAACAGTTAGGATTGTCAACCTTAATTTTTTTCTGGATTTGGGTAATAAAATGTAAAAAATCTTATATAACCGAACCTAGCTGAACCGAACCTAACCTAACTATAATATAACCGTAACCTAACCCAACCAACCTAACTTAACATAATTTCAAAGACGTTTTTTGCGAGGTAAATAATGGTGAGCGCTGCCTGAAACCTTCACAGATGTGTGTGTGTGTATATATATATATATATATATATATATATATATATATATATATATATATATATATATATATATATGTGTACATAAATATATATATATATATATATATATATATATATATATATATATATATAATATTTATATATATATATATATACATATATATATATATATATATATATATATATATATATATATATATATACATATATATATATATATATATATATATATATATATATATATATATATATATATATATATATATATGTGTGTGTGTGTGTGTGTGTACATATATACATATATATATATATATATATATATATATATATATATATATATATATATATATATATATATATATATATATATATATATATATATATATATATATATATATATATATATATATATATATATATAATGATACTTTTAGGTTCATGATTTATGTGGAGAAAATATATTTATGAATATAGATTTAAGTTTGTGGCCATGGAGATAGAATTAGAATGAATGAATAGGATGTGATTGGAAATTTAAGTATAGTAGCTACGTACCATATTTTTCTTTTGACAAATTAGAATAACTCTTCTCCATTGTACTTACTGTTTCAATGACTTCCTACTAAGATGCGGTTATTTCATAATTTTATCAGGTTAGACACCATGATGTCTCGTCTGATGGGGCCACTGGCCCTTCTTGTCTTCTTGGTGGGGATGATTCAGTCTGAGATTCACCCCATTGATGTGGAGCCAGTAATGAAGAAGGAACATTCAGATTTTGAAGTGAGATATGCACATATTGCCAGTTATAGTATTGAATGCTCATGTTGTGATACAGTAGCACTGTAGAGCCTTAGATCTGGGAAATTTGTTTCATGAATTTTACAATACAAATATAAATATCCCTATTATTTGTTTTACCCACTAAATTATGCAGTGCAGGTAGTGGTGTTAACATTGAGATAGTACCTGAATGCCCCCAAAATTTTGAAAATAATTGGAAAAAAGGATTAGCTGTGTCTGTTTGTTGTGAGTAAATTCAAGTCTTTTCTCCATTTCATGTTTTTCATAATTTTCAACATGTTTATCTTATTTGATTGAATTGTGGTGTTTTCTATTGGCAAAATTTGGTATGGAAAGGGATATAACTTCTGGGACAATTACTATAGCATTTCATATGGATTTTCAATCCATATTTTCGGCATAGTAACATTTTGATTTACCTTAGAGTTCTAATTTGGCATATATTAAAGGACTTATTTATGTACATGTTTATATCTCAGTTTGTTTGAATGCATGCTGAATAGTAATTAATTAATACATAGGATGATTTCTTCCAGGATGACACTGGCATGGGAGCGGTCGTTCCTATTGGGAGTGGCGAGCGGTCTCCCAACTCATCTGCTAATAAAGATGATAACAAGAAAGCTGAAGACATAAACTTCATGAATGCCTTCGTTGCAGCGTTAAGCATGATTATTGTCACAGAGCTTGGGGACAAGACGTTTTTTATTGCTGCCATCATGGCCATGAACCATGCCAGGTTGATAGTTTTTGGCGGAGCCATGATTGCTCTCGCCATCATGCATGTTGTTTCATGTGAGTCCAGTTTAGTTGTCACTAACTTGCCTTTTCCTTGTGTACATTGTATAGTGAAAAAAAAACAAGAAGATAATTTCTGCAGAATAGGCTATTGGAAGTTTTGGCATTTAAAAAAATGAGTTTATTCAGGAGAATCCTGTATAAACCATAAGAGGAGACTGCTTTAAATGAGTTGAAAGTGTGGATAACTCATTAATTCTCGTTTTACAGTATTGCACCAACTTGGGACTGTATATATATATATATATATATATATATATATATATATATATATATATATATATATATATATATATATATATATTGTTTATATATATATATATATATATATATATATATATATATATATATATATATATATATATATTGTCTTAATTTATATCTCAATGCTCATTGGCCATCAATGCTGCAAAGACTGCTTAGTCACTAGTTATTTTCATAAAGTTGATATCAGCAAATTATAAATAAATTTCGAGTATAGTTATGGAATCGTCCATTAATCTGAGTTGTTTAATCCATTTTCGTGCATGAAGCACTAATTACTCTTCTGAAGATCCTTATATTGCACAATGATATTGCAGGTCAAAGATATATGGCTAATAGTATATATATATGTACGTTACGATTCTTACTAAATTTTGTTTTTAATTTGGTTCCTTGTCTGCAGCATTATTTGGTTATGTTATAACATGGATCCCAAGAGTCTACACTTTTTATGCCTCAAGTGTACTCTTTGCCATCTTTGGAATCAAGATGCTGCGGGAGGGCTGGAAGATGAAGCCAGAAGAAGGACAAGAAGAGATGGAGGAGGTACAATCAGATTTACGTCGTAGAGATGAAGAAGTAAGTAATATAATATAAAGCAATATCCATTGTTAGATGATAGAAAATCTGGTGAAAGAATCTGTACTTAAAAAAAGATATTATGCAAAAGATCTGATTTAAGTATTGAGTAATTTCTCGTTACAGGAATGGTAACAACTTATAGGAAATGTTGTTTAATAGTAGCATTATTGTAAGTTCATTGTCTTTTAGCAGGGATTTTTGTAGCATATGAGATTCATCTAAGATATGAATAATATACTACATCATTGGGCCTGGACTCGAACTCGGGACACTGAGTTGCTATGCCTCCCATGCTAGCCACTAGGCCACCGCCTCCCCATACTACCCTCCAACACCATAGATTTTCAGAATGTTCCAGATAACTTTCCTATCAACTCTGTCATATGCCTTTTCTAGGTACCAACAAACAAACAAAAACAAATGCAAGTGATAGCATCTCATTTAACTTCTTTGAAAGAGGTGAAAAGTTAGTGGGGCTCCTTTTCACCATCTTAACATCAGGCTAGTATAGCTGGTGTTGCATAGCTTCCATGGAAGATTAGAAAAAAGGAGTTGGCTGCAACTTTTTACTTGTGGTACTCATGCATGAAGAGGACATGGTTAGTCAATAACAGATTTGCAGCATCCTCTGACTGTTCTCCATAAGTACCTCTATAGAAATATTTTGCTTCATGGGATGTGAAAAGTTTCTAGGGAAGGGATTCTAAACTTTCTGCCTCCATCATATCAACCCACTTTATGTAGTATGCAGGGAAGCAGGAAGGATTATATGCATAATTCCCATATATCTGATTAAACACATTCATATCCAATTTATATAAATTCCATTGCAGGTTGAAAGGGAGTCCATGGAAGAGGGTGGATCAAGCACCAGAAGAAACTTACGTAAGAACCGTCTCCAAGGATTGGTGCCCCGGATTTTCTTCCAGGCTCTAACCATGACCTTCTTGGCAGAGTGGGGTGACCGATCTCAGATTGCCACAGTTGTTATGGCAACAAGAGAAGTAAGGATTCAAATATTTATTATTCATACATTGAGTTCATTCCTGTTTTTCCACATGAATAGTTGCATCATTGCTATTGTACATTAATAAAGCACATTAATATTTTACTGATCAAAATGTTTGAAAGGAAACATATTTGTATTACATTTATAGCTAAGAAGCATATTGACAAGATGGTTATGTGCCTGGTATTTACTTACGTAGCCAAGAGAAGAAGTGTTTAGAACACTTGGCTAGCCACTGAAACATCTGAGGTTCACCAATCATGCAGAGATTATTTGGGCCAGTCTCCTTGCATGCTAAAGCCCCTCTTTAATTAGTAGAGAAGAGTCATCATCATCATCAGTCATCATCATCATCATCATCATCATCATCATCATCATCATCATCATCATCATCATCATCATCATCATCATCATCACCATCACCACCACCAATCTGAGTCCACTGCTGGACAAAGGCCTCCCCCCAACTTTCTCCACTCATCTTTATCAGATGTCTAGTATCTATTCCAAGTTACTCCAACAAAACTTCCTATCTCATCTCTCCATATAGTTCTCTTGTCTACCTTGCCTTCTTTTACTATTCTTGGATTGCCATTCTGTTACTCTAATAGTTCATCTATTATCTGTTCATCGCATGATGTGCCTGTCTATGTCCACTTTTTAAATATTAATTGTGGTCAAGATGTATTCAACTTTGGTCTGCTCCCTAATCCATGATGCTCTCTTCCTATCTCTACATGATATCTCTATCTATCTATATATCTATCTTTTCATGTTATCTATCTGTATACCAGGCTGTTATCCTTCTAAAAGGAGATAGCCAAGACAAGGCATGTTTATATGCATACATATATATACTCTCCTCTGACTTAGCCCCTAGAACCCAATAGGAGAAGAGAAGTACACCCCATCCAAACACTGCGTGTCAGGTCAGTCATGCAAATGGAGACGAGGGCGGGGATCGTATCCACAACAGAGTCCTAAACTTTACTCCTGCTGCTTCATATTAAACTCCACGTTATACCAAGCATTATTCTCTCTATTCTCCTTTGGGCACCTTAGATTTGGTGTGACCCTTGGATCATATTAGGTGCAGGGAGGGAGAGGGCATCAGTTAAATATAAAGTAGCAGGGGTAAACCCTGGAACCCTGTTGTGGGTACAACTCCTGCCCTTACCACCATTAGTGTGATTGACCTGAAACGTTACTTTGGGTGGGCTGTACTTATCGTATCCTCTGGGGACATAGGGACTAAGTGAGTAGAGTGTATATGTATGGGTGTGTGTATGCGTACCTTGCATTATTTGTAAGATGACTGTTCATCTTATAATGCAAACAGTTGCTTTCTGCCGATGCCAAGTGTTGTTGCTATTTTCATACATGTACCCTTGTTTAGTGTTTCCTCAAGCATTTCCATTTAATTATGAATGTCATTAGTTTTTCTCTTATTTTTGGTTTCAAACAGCTCATCTGCTTCTATTTTGTATTATATTGTTTTTATTACCATTCTGCTACATTTTCTTATGATATCATTTGTGGCTGTTGAGAGTTTTCCACTGTTTTCTTTGGGTGCCTTCCCACCTACTTCTAGTGCTGATTCTAAGACTTCATTAGTTAAGTTGTCATTTAAACTCAATGTTTCCATTCATCTCATCTAACTTCTCTTTGATTGTTGGGATATTTGGTCTCGTTTTTCTGAACAACTTCTTTCTTTCTCATCTAGCATTACTTTGCATCTCACTATCCTGTGGTCACTTGCCTATATTTTATTTAATACTGCCACATTCTTTACTGTGTTCATTCTGTTAGCAAGAATGAAGTCAATTTCATCCTTAGTTTCACCATTCGGACTTTTCTATTTCCACTTCTTGAATTGAATGGCTTACGATCAAAGAATGTGTTAATTATCTTTAAATTATTCCTTTCTGCAAACCTAACAAGCATGTCACTTCTTATAATTTTGTTTATCTATTCC
The DNA here is from genome assembly GCA_036785275.1 of Cancer borealis. Taxonomy (NCBI): domain Eukaryota; kingdom Metazoa; phylum Arthropoda; class Malacostraca; order Decapoda; family Cancridae; genus Cancer; species Cancer borealis. Next base: position 13,344 of record JAXIVD010005107.1, on the reverse strand, counting down.
AAAGTTTCCTAGTGCTGTCATTCCTAGATTGTTTTCTGACCTTTGCATTAAAGTCACTGATTATAAAAGAATACTGAGTTTTGTGCAATTTCATAGCTTTTACATCCTCATAAAATCTCTACATCCTTGTCATCGTAGGCTGATGTTGCGTAAACCTGTAGGATTTTCATTTTATATCTGTTATTTAATTTGATTATTAAATTTGAAACTTGCTCACTCAAACTAGAAATTTTCAATAATTCTGCTAGTTCTTTGTTCACTACGTAATCTATTCGACGTTCTCATCTTTTTGTCCTCTGTAGCAAACAATTTTGCAATTCTTCAATTCTATGGATTCTTTTTCCTTTCTTCTAACCTCACTTAGGCCTATGATATTCCATTTGATGTCTTCTTTTTCTTCAAATATCACTTCAAACTTACCTTCACTAGCCAGTGTCCTAACATTATAATTGCCAAGATCAAAGTTCCAAAGGCAGCCTATCCGAACACAGAGATTCTTAGCACCCCATGCTCTGGAGCATGTCTGGCTGCTACCATGGCCAGCTGCTTCCTCACTGCTAGGGATTGTTGGCTATGACATGGATGTAGTGGTCATGTTAAGTGGGCTAAGCCGATACCATGTCACACTGGCTTAGATTGTCTTGGCAGAGGAGCACTTTTAGTTTAATTCCTTGCAGTGGACCTGTCTAGTTTAGTTCCATTGATCACTGAAATGTTAAGCCTAATCACCTCAGCAAAGTAGTGTTCCTTTTAGAAAGCAGCAGAGAATAGATATAGGTAAATTTAAGGAATAATGACCTTCCTTACATTCCAGCAGAAGAAAGCTGACCAGTAATTCTCCCTTTTTGTAAAATTATGTCTATGCATACTGTGAAAGATTAGAAATTACTTACATCACATCACTACAAAACTGGCAAACAGGCAATGAAAAATAGAACTACAAGTTTATTGTAAAGCAGATTCTTAAACAATAATTTTGAATTGCAACCCCACACTGACTGTTTTTAGATATCATGGTTTGTGTGCAAGTGAAAAAAAGTTGATGCAGATCACTATTGCACCTTGATTCAGCATTTCTATGGAGAACCTAAAATGTTTCAGTTCTAGTTACACAGTATCAACGGAAGTTACATTTAGCCATTGGATTCTGCCTTTTCCTTATTTTGTAGGAAGTGGAGATTTTAAAAGGAAGGGTTTCCCATCTGCTCTCAGCTTTCTAGTTGCCTTTTTCATTTGAGATATAATGTAATAATGCTCTTTAGTTATGCATTAAAAACTTACCATTTCTAATTGCATCTGATGGTAGCTAGTGTTGTGATATATTGATAGACTTATAAGAAATATATAAATATTAAAATGAAAACAAATTTTCAGGATGTATATGGAGTAGTGCTTGGAGGTCTTCTTGGTCACTTCTTGTGCACTGGCCTGGCAGTGATTGGTGGCCGCATGATTGCAAGTAGAATATCTGTTAGAACAGGTAAATACTTTATATCTTTTTATCATATGAAAATCAGTTCCTACGATATATGATTGTGTGTTAATTTATCGAATTACATATTGAATAATTTTTAGAAAGTGTAAATTTTACACTCCAAATCAATTTTACATAACATTAAGAGGTTTTAAGATTTTATTGCACTATTAATTTTTTGTTATCTGATAATATTTATAATTAGTAATAAGGCAAAGGTGAGGGTCTAATTTCTATTTCATGTAGTGTATAGTAGGCTCATAAATTTCACAAGTTTATATTTTTATTGTCCCATCAATGTATTAAGGTCTCACATTGTATTTTACTTGTCTAATTTTACTTTCAGATCATGCACACTGCATCCATGATAGTGTTTCCAATTTATCAAGTCACTTTAGTGGATTAGTGGATTTGCTACATCATTACTGTTATCGGCTCTTTCTCTCATAGTGTTAACTATTAACTACTTTCTAAATGAACTTTGAATATTCTGTGTACATTTTAGTTATATGATAAGATCATATAATTCTACAAATGATTCGTTTTCTGAGGACAAAATGATGAGTTTGTATATATTCCTATAAGCTGTGGAAGTGTTGATTGTGTGATGTTGTCAAGTTGGATGACCAGGTCAAGGCAGGTCACCATGCTGCGACGACCTGCCGAGAATGAAGTGGCAACACATCCAACAGTCATATGCCTTAGACTGCCACACCTAAAGTGATAAATTGGAAAAACTATAGGTGGCTAGAAGGCCTAGAAATGACCTTCATTACGTTCTAAGAGAAGGTCCATGGATGGCTGTCTTGAACAGTTTTAATGCTCTTATGTTTAATTTTCAACATTTCCTTTATATCATATTATTTCAGATATATTACACCACCTGACTAATATGGGAGAATACGTTGTATTTTTGGAGTCACAGATTTTGTGAGGTGGTGGTTGAGTATGTGAGAGAAAGGATGAAGAGGAGATTGGGAGGATTAAAGCATGAGATTAGAGCATTTGGGGAGGCGGTGATATAGTGGTCTAGCGCTCGGATATGCGAGCCTAGGGTCCTGGGTTCCAATCCCCGTTATTCGCTGACCACTTTTCATTCTTTGATATCACCGCCAAGTGGCCAAAGACTACCCAAATTGCTGCCATACTGTCCTCAGACAGGATTTACAATGTTATATGCATCTGAGGCCGTAGTAGCAAATAGCCTCGCACGTTCTCAGCATATTCGCGAGAGAACGTAAACATCTGAGACGTCACTATAAAAATCTGAAAACCTACGCCAAATAACAGGCGAGGCGAGTCCATCTGTGCCTCCATAAGCCTGTTGGTGCCAACGGTTAATGATATAGAAAAAAAATGAAAGGTGGGAATGTAATGACAAGAATAAATGGAAACTTCTGCCATAGCCATCTCCTGAGGAGACTTCTTAGGAACAGGTCTCAGGTAGATTGATAGATAGATGGTAATCACACATGCAACCTTATGAATAATGATAACCAACCAAAGTAACTCTATTAATCTTTTTTCTTTTTTGTCTTTACAGTGACAATAATAGGAGGTATCACCTTCCTGGTCTTTGCAGTGTCTGCTTTGATAATTGGTCCTTGAAATTTGTGCCCATTCATCGTTACACATGAGCTTGGAGTGATGTACTTCAACCATTGTTATGTTAGCATTTTAATCTGAGAATCTTATAGGTGTTCATAAGGACTCAGTTAGAGAAAGACAATTACTATATTTGTACTGTAATTTATTTTTTTACTTTGTAAATTATAAGCTGCTGTGTTGTACTATGGTAGAATCCTCCAAGCCTATATTGCAGTACTTTCAGCTGCAGATATTGGGAATGTTGGCTGAGAAATATGAAGGAAGTCAATTTTCACCTATTCTCATGCAACTTAACATTTCAATGTATACCAGTACCAGTAGTTTCATAAGTAATTATTTTTTACATAATTTTTCTAAACTATTTTCTTCATGGTAATTAAGTCCTAACAGTCTGAAAACTATTACTTTGTTACTCAGGCTTTATATCATGTTTGATAAAGAAGCCTATCCATGAATTTAACAAGAAATTAAGTTTTGTGATGCGTAAGTTACAATTCATTCCATTTGTCATTGTAAGTAGAGAAACATTATTATTTGGCAATAATAGATTTTAATTTGTCTACTTTCTCATGAGAAATCAGTATATTAAGATTAATACAATGTTGTGTTACTGTCAGTGTGTTGTGTTGTGAAGATACCATAAGGTTATTTAAAGAAATACAGGATGGTGACCTGTTTTTCCATTACACGGCATGTAGCTATTTTGGGTTGTATTTTGCACCACATCAGGAAAGGAAGGTGGCCATTGTTATGAACTTTTATTGAATTTGGTAGTTTAGTTGTCAGAGAATATCCATACTATTTGTCTACCTCCTTTTCATGCTCTTTCTCATATTTGTAAATAATGCCGATTGGACAAGATACAGTCTCGGTTCACGAACTTAATTAGTTCTTGTAGGTCATTTGTGTACCAAATGTTCATAATCCGAAACTATTTTCTCCATAAAATTCAATGTAAAATGGATTAATCTCTTCCTAGACCCAGACGATTCCTTATTTGAACTTTTACGACAGTATCTTGTGCACACGTTCTTATACAAAACATAATGAAATTTATTAAATCTATAAAGATAAGATAAACATGATTCTAAACAGGTGAAACATATTCAAAAAATTTTCTAATTTAATTTTAACATACCTGTACGGTGGAGAGTTGACGGTGTAAGTGGAAGGTAGTGAGGAAGGAGAGAGATGTTATTGTTTGGAAGGGGAGTCCCCTTACATAAAAACATCAGCCCCTCGTTCAGTAGGACGAATACCCCCCGATCAGAATGAAGCGCCTCATAGCAAGTTGAAGCAAAATGAGCAGAGCTACATGTCCCATCCTCCCCTCGCAATACGGAGGTGAATCTGCGTTCCCTGCGGAGACGGGGATAAATGTTTGTAAAGAAAGGGGCAAGATGGTGGCGAAAATTATTGCCTTTTTAAAACTACATTTTCTGTGGCTACAATTGCTGCAGCCTCTATTAAGGCCCGTACACACTATGGCTTGTGCGCCAACCTCTGACTCGACTCAATACCACCATGACCATATATGGAGTGATTAGTGGGTCATCCCGCGCTTGACCTGAGAGTCTAGCAGTGGGCATTTCATACGAGTGAGTCCCGCGCAAAGCCCGCCAGTTGCTTGCTATTCAAAAACAGGAGGAAGGCTCTACTCTCTAATACATTAACAAAACAACTTATGGGTACAGTAAATTGTGTAATAATACCAGAAATGATTATGAAGAAACTCCATACATTGAGAGGTCAATATTGCCGCGAGGTGAAGAAGATGCAAAATTCAGGAGCAGGTACAGACGACCTGTATCTACCCAGGCTGGTTTCTTCTCTTTCTCTTTTCTGTCCCTTAGCATCACTTGACTCTGCTTGAGACTCATTGAACTTCTATCTCCCTAAAAATTTGTCCAATAAGATTTTCTGTGTCTACGTTTTAGAATGTTTCTAAAATGAGACATGGCATTGTCATTGAAAATGGTTGTGCTGCGGCTGACTATTGCCTTATCAGGATGATATCTTTCCATGAAACTTTGCACCTCTACTAATTCCTTCGTTGTTAACTTCCAACCCCATTTTTTTGCCTGGGGACACAATATCATTGATATGATCTCTTTCTTCACCTCTATTATTTTCACTATTTACCTTTTCACCTTTATGCTTTCACTAGCTTTCTTAGGTCGCATGGTGGCGTATGGAATAAAAAAAATAGGGGAAATAATGCACAACATAAAATATCACCAAAATCAAAGAACAGTTCGAAGTGGGTGTTGTCTGAGCGAGGGCTGGAGCGTGACTGATGTGCTCAGTGATGCCATGCTGCCAACTGTTGCTAAGTAGTTTGTTCGGCAATCGAGTTATCGTACAGCAACCGGGTCAATTATGAGTTCAAAATTCTATTCGTGCACTGGATTTTTGGGAAAGGGAGCCATTCAAAACCCAAGGTTTGAGTGTGTGTGTGTGTGTGTGTGTGTATGTATAAATATATATATAATATATATATATATATATATATATATATATATATATATATATATATATATATATATATATATATATATATATATATATATAATTTATTTGTTTGTTTATTTTACCTGGTATTGGTGGCCTTAAATATATTAATTTTAGCAAATGTGGTTTAAAGTCTACAAAAGATGATAGATTACTGCACTATTCAGATGCAAACACACACACACTTGCCCTCCTAGGCCAATTTATCAACTAAATGACCGCACGCTTCCTTTTTACTCCTGAAATGGTTTTGAATGAAGATTATTTACCAGTCAGCTCATTGTATAAGTAGTTGCAGCTAATATACCAAGGTTCAGTGGGCAAAGCCTTAAAAAAACATCTATTTGTATACTCAGCAAATGTACCCCTTAAAAAGAGATAGCCAAGATAAGGCAATTAAAACAACATACATATATTAATATAAGTTATGTAAATACCTCCAGGCAACTGTACTTTTGAATTTCAAGGATAAATAATTATTTAGTAGTTGCTATAGTAGTATGCATATCATTTCAACAAATTATATAATAGTATTGAGATGTAAAAGAAAAAGATTTGAAGCTGTGGCATTTTCTAGTCTCCATTCATCTCCTCGTGTAGGAGGCCAAGGGGGCACCCATAAGGTTCGTGGCTGGGGCAAGTTGATGCTTCCTGTACTTGGTATGGGAAAGGGATTTGCTTGGAGACACGTTGAATGATCGCTGGGATAGGCGTCGAAGGGTGGGCTAGGCGATGCATCCCTCAACTTATGCCCCTAATGATTGATTAATTTGTCTTGGAGTGCCTAGTCTGGTTTCTCCACAATAACTTATTCATGGCTTACTTCATAAATATTGTATCCTGATTTTTTTACTAGATGATTTGTGTATTCATGGAACTCATTCCCACTACTGTATTTTACATACTGAGTCTCAGTACTGTATATATAGCATGCTGACTGTACATTACCAATGTTGATGTTGGAAGTTACTATTGAGGAAATGTTATCTGTTGCTCAGGGAAAAAGAAATACAGCATGATTCATTAATTCATTGGTATCAAGAAGAGGAATACACATTGGTCCCGTATAGAATGTGTTCAGGTAGAACGATTCTTTTATAGAATGAGCAACCAAATATATTAAATAAAAATTATTGTACAGAACGATCGTGACCGTATAGAACAGGGTGGCGGAAATAAGTGAAGCAAATCCGAGGAGTTCTTATACAGCGTAATCGTGTTGAACACACCCAGAGATGACATAGTGCTGATGTCACAGGTGTATGCGCCACTTGAGTGATTGTTCCCACCTCCCTCAGTTGACCTATTACCCTACCGAACGTTGTGTGTGGCTAGTTTCGTTTCAGTGATCACGCATCTGACTGCCAACTTCGACCCACAGACATGCCTGGCCATGCATCTACGAAACGGAAGGCGATCTCCTTCGATATAAAGAAGGAAGTTATTACGCAAAAACAGATAGGAGAGGGAAACACAGCCATAGGACATGATTTGGGATTATCAAAGTCGAGTGTAAGAACAATATGGCGCAAAAGAGACGAGATTCATGCATCCATCAAGGCCTATGGGACTTCCAAGTTAGACTCGAGGAAGTGGGCACCTGATTTGAAGTATTTTTTAACCATTTATATTTAATAATTGTTAATAATATGCAGTGTACGCTAATTTCAGGGACAAGTTTGGTGACCGATTGACCAGTTGTCATTTTCCCCATAGGCTACATGTATGATATAGAACGACTTCTTCTATCGACCTATTGGATGTTCTATACGAGACCAAGGTGTATGTCAAAACCAGACTTTGCAAGTATAAAGAATATATTTTATTGATTGTGTGCAATAATTATTGTTGTTATTAAAACTTTTTTACTCAGCTGTTAGAACTTCTTTTATCAATACCATTGTCCATGTCCCGTACATGCATGGTAGTATCAGAGAAAAATAGAAGAAAGGAAAACACTCTAATTGAAAAATTAAAACAGAAGAACTAAATTAAATACTTTTAGAAACATGGTTCTCATACACTTTATATACTCTCTTTTCATTTACTGTTAACTTCAATTTTCTAATTATTGACTGTACATATTTTAATCTAAGGGGCAAAATTTAGCACCCTTTGATTTTCAGGCGAATGGTGGAAGTGTTTAGCAATTGCTATGTGGCTGTGTACTCTATTATTTGTTCGTGATGGTAAGCGTATGCCACCTCCTACACTTTCCTTGGATTATTATTATTGTTTCAGTGTTGAAATGTTGTGAAACTTAATAGTATATAGTTTCACCAAAATACTAGTGGAAATGGTACAATGAGAAAGTAAAATTTTAATTGTGGCTGAAAAACTTTTGAGTTAATGGATGGAACACGTGTTGGCAGGTTTATGCTAGGTTGCTGTACATGCTCTTTATTTGTTTTGTGGGTATTTCAGTTAAGTGCCATTTTGGTTAGGCGGTAGTGATGCTAGAAGTGCACATTGCTTACTCACTTGAAATGATTGTGTTAGGTAGATGTTTGATTATTTGGCCCTGTGTGAAAGTTCATCTCTATACAATAACATTATCATCTTCCCTTAAGATCACAATATTGTTTTGAGAGCTCATCAGCCAATCATAAGGCAGCCACATCACTTGTATTTACATACACAAGGCCTATGGTTTTCTTTTTGGTGCTGCTTCCATTATAATGACTAGTTTATCACATAGTAAAAAGATTTGGGTGATTTTCAGTGATAATGAACTCATCATGAGGAGGTATGATAGAAGGAGAATATTGGTAAATTATATCGAGGTATCTCCTTATCTTGTACATATATGTTGTTATTTTTGTTTATTTATTTATTTATTGATATGTTTGAAATTTTTAGGTTTTGAAATTACACAAAAGCTTTCTTTAACAGTACAGGGTAATAAGGATCCAGGGGATTTTTAAGGGGGAACAGCAAAGATTCACAAACCTTCAATTAGAATATGTGAAAACTGTAAATAAAGCATTTCTTACATACTTGCCTATTAATTGTTCATTTATGGTCATATTACAATGGCTGAATTCACAATAATAGGTACCTGTTTTCAAACAAAGTTTATTGACACACCCTTAACCTAATTTCATGGATTGTAATACAAGTAATGAAATTAAGATATGATCAAGTGGCTTAATCGTGGCTACAGATGCCTCTTGACTGCCTCTTGACCATACAGTGGAGTTATGTACCTATATGAATGCTATCTCTTAGTATTTTATTTATTACAATTAAATGCTTTATCTCACTTATGAGTATAAAGATATTTTTATAAAGATTATCAAAGCCATCACCTTATTTTTGTCAACATTCACCTTCAACTTGTTTTTTGCACAGTATCAAATACATTTATCAGCTTTCGTAATCCTTTCATCTTCCACATTAGGACTGTATTATTGGCAAGCAGAATTGCAATCAACACCCATTTACCACTATTTATACAATTTTTCATACCAGTAATACAGTCCTGATTGCAGATGATGAGAAAAATTGAGGTAACTATCAATTATAGACTATCACCAGAAGACCATATAAATGAAAAAAAGATAATTTCTATAACCTCTTAGCAAACATGAAATTAGCCTTTACATATATCGAAGAGGAAATGGTTAAGAAGATAATTCCATCATTCACAAGATCGACACTTGAAAATGCAGCAGCAACATATGAAACACGCACTTGAAAAATAAAATATTATTGAGAAGATTAAGAAGGTGCAAAGAGCAGCCAGAAGATGGGTATTTTGTCTGAGAGAGTTGTGCTATGAAGAAAGACTTGATAAGGTACAATTACCAAAATTACGAGAGAGAGAGAGAGAGAGAGAGAGAGAGAGAGAGAGAGAGAGAGAGAGAGAGAGAATCCTACTATATATATATATATGAACGTATCGAAGGTAAAGAAAAGATTGACATTAATGAGTTTATAGTACCTAGGTCCTTGACAGTCATCTTAAAGAAGATAACAACCATATTTATATAAGAAAAAGTTAAAGAAAGACTAAAGTTAATTCAGCTTTTTAACCAGGGCGGCGGAATATTTTACTTGCAGGAGTGTGTGCCAAAACCATTCACGATTTTACAGAAATAATGATAAAATACTATGAAGGAACAGGACAATTAGCTTTCAATTCTGGTAAGAATTTAGTTAGGTAAAAACATTACATAAGATGGCAACGCGTAGATTGACGAAATATATATATATATATATATATATATATATATATATATATATATATATATATATATATATATATATATACAAGTAAGGGATGATAGAAGAGGAGGAGGACACAGGGGAAACTAAGGAAGACCAGTAGACCACTGATACTTGGAAAAAGAAAGCATCTCTCTCTCTCTCTCTCTCTCTCTCTCTCTCTCTCTCTCTCTCTCTCTCTCTCTCTCTATATATATATATATATATATATATATATATATATATATATATATATATATATATATATATATATATATATATATATATATATACACACACACACACACACACACACACACACACACACACACAGATATATATATATATATATATATATATATATATATATATATATATATATATATATATATATATATATCAGTTTTACAAAGGAAGTGAAACCTTAAATAATATAGAAAAAAAAAGTATTGAGATCGTGCACTCAACTTAGAATTACATTTGATCATATATATACACATACGGAGATAGAGTAGTTAGTAGTTATACATGACACGCTTTGCTATGCTCCTCTGCAGAGTGAAGTGTGGTCCCTTGCCGCTCCAGGCCTAAATGGTATGCTGGATTCTGTAATTTTAACACCAACCATGTCCATTTCTGAGACAATGAATGGTTTAAAATTGCAGGATAGGGTACGTATTTTGTTATAAGGTTGAATACTCAAATACTAGTGGTATACAACGTGGTGTGAGGAAGTGGAAGCATTACCCAACAGTTAAGTGAGTGGTGGTCCTGAGTAACGCGGGGAGGGTCAGGGTGGGGAGCTGGGACCCCTCCCTAACCCTCCCTCCCGCGCATCATGGCCGAGCAGATGGAAGTGAGTGTGCCGGTATTCTCTTTACACCGTTCTCTACCATTTCACATTTAGAAACAGTAATGTCCTAATGCCAGTTGAAGTATTAGTGGTAATGGGGTAAGGAAGTAGTGGTAGGTAGGCGTATGGTAAATCTGTGTTATATTCACATTATCATTTCGAATTGGCTTCCCTTTGGCGCCACGTGAGTGTGATCATCGACCCACAACAAAGGAAACGAGAGGTAGCAGGGATTCTTCTCTGCTCATCTAGTCGGTATAATGTCACTCAAGGGACGGCCTAAGGTTCTATTTTTCTGTGTAGCAGTGTGAAGGTGTTATTGTGTAAGAAATGTGGTGTGTTGGGTGAGTGGAAGTAGTGTTACGTGCATCCAGCATGACTTGGGTGCACGCCGTCTGACTAGAGTCGTGGTGGAAGTGTGGACGCGGTCACTTCCACGAGTTGTAGGTATCAAACATATTTATACATCGCAGATGAAGTGTTTACTAGGCTTAGAAATGTGCAGGAAGTTATTAGATTAGGACACATCAAGTTTGTGTTAGTTCTAGGGTGCTCCTCGTGTAAATGGTAGTTTGTTGCATGTTTTTGTAGTTAGAATCTTAACCAAAGTTTTCAGGAATAAATGACTAGTATTCTCATAATTAGAATGTATAAAACTTTCAAGTTATGGGATAAAGCCAATGTGTACGAAGTATGATGAAATTTAAGGTAAATTTATTTCCACGTTTTATTGCATCAATTGCAATGGATGTTTTGGTAAATTTACAGAATTTCACCCATCTTATTGGTAAAAGAAACTTGTTTTATTCTTTATTCTTTATTTAGATATCTGGCTCAATTCCACTAGCTTGTGGCGCAAGTTTTGCTGTTGATGTATTTCATACATGCCTTTATAGTCGGTTATTCTTATTTCTAACCAAACCTAGGGAAAAATTCCAGAAAAAAGTTTCGCCCTCACTAGATATTACAAAAAACTCATTTGAGCTTGATATAATAACCTGACCCTATCCAACCTTTGCGGGAACCTTACTCACCTGGTTGGCTACCCTTTAATTGCACATTATACTAGACTATGCGAGGAGGTACTGGTAGATGTATAAGGGCAGCACGGATCTGAAGGCACGCCAGTCACAGTTAAACAGTGCATAGACATTAAACAGGGAAAGTAGTGACTGAGTTGTGTGCCTTAGACCTTAGACCTTATCCCCATCGACGCCCCATAATTGATTTGAAGTAATTTGTGATTGAAAAATAATGTAATTACTACATTCAAAAGATAATTCATATAAAACAGGTGTCCTTTGTAGTAAGGGGCATAATTATGTAACAATACTAGTGTTTTTAGTTCATAATATTATGTATTACTTTATTGCTTTGCTGACCAAGTGTTGGTTAAAGAGGGAAGGGAGCTAGTGCTTATTGTTATATAGGAGCTATCACATGTAGGCCCCCGTGCCTTTTGTAGCTCCCTTATATTCTTATGTCATTATCGTTGCAAATCATTCTTATTTTAACCGCACGTAATTGACCTGTACCGTCTCCTACCTGCCACATATAATCTGCTAACTGTCAGCTGCAGTGACAAAAACTGCTTTGTTCTTCACAATATGACATTTCTCAGAAGAAAATTACCCGCTAGATCAGTGGTTCTTAACCTTTTTCAATATATGCACCCCTTTCAAAACAGCAGTCAGTTCTCACACCCCCTGATTGCTGAAATACAAAAAAATACTAAAATACAAAGTTGATGTGATGTGTTTTAATAACAACCAATTTTTTTATTTTATAATCTTCATTCATAAAGCTTAGTTTTTTTTGCAGAAAAATAGCATGCGTATATAAAAATATATATTGCTTTAATTATTCATAGGCATCCTCGCACCCCTGAGGAACCGACCTCGCACCTCCTAGGGATGCGAGCACCCCTAGTTAAGAACCACTGCGCTAGATCATGAAAATGACGCCCTATCATAGAGCAATACTGTCCTTATTGTCATATCCCTTTACGTATTACCATACATTTACAAGCCATTTTTTGGTAGTTAGTGGGTGACACTTATTCATAGTGAGAAGTAAAATACAGGTGTTCCTTTGGAAACCTCTACACTATAAATTTTGCTTCAGGGGATATTCTAATAATTTTGGTGCAACTCTACCTCAATTGCAGAAAATGCTAGGTCGGCCCAATTTTTGACCTTATGAAGCGGTCGCCTGTCTGTATATAGATAGATAGAGAAATTATGATTGTTATTATCATGGTTATAATTATTATTACTTATTGTTTTTTTACATTGTTTTTTATTTTAATTGTGGAGGGGGCTGCAAGAACTCTACCACAGTATTTTTTATTAGTCATAAAAGGTGACCAAAAAGGAAGGAGACAAGGGGTCTAGGAAGTCCCTTCTCTGTATTCTTTTCTATGAAAAGAAAGGTGCAAAGGGTGAGAAGAGAATAATCTCCATGGATCTTAAACTCTTTGTCACGGCTATCTCCTTTTAGGGGAATTATTTGGATCAATGTATGGATTACTAGGAGGAGTTGTCCTGGTTACATATAAGTGGCTAGATTGAAAGAATACTGTAACCGTATTCTTTACTTGTCACGAAAGACGACTTAAATAGATGGAGCAAGGGGCTTGGGGAACCCGTATATTATATTCCTCCTACGAACAAGACAAGGCGTAGAGGGGAAG
>JAXIVD010005106.1:7500-31225 GCA_036785275.1 Cancer borealis | reverse complement strand
CAAATATTACTTATGATAATAATAGTAATAATAATAATAATAATGATAATAATAACAATAATACTTGGCCTGGAGGCGTAAAACTGCAAGTTATAACAACAATAAAAAGGAGATAAACATTAACATTATAATAAGATTGAACAACTTAGAACCAATAATAATACAATAACAAGCTTGAGAACCAAGACATTTTTTTTCCATCACTCATTATTGCCTTCTAGATCACATTATACTGATATTTTTTGGCACTTATTGTTAGCAAATTTATTCACGATACCATTTTAGTCTCCTTTTTGAAGTATAAGACTTCATACAAGGAAATATTAAGGAAACAATGAAGTGATATCAGGCGTCTAATTTTTTACGACACTCAGCCTGTCACTGTCAACCAATCATCTAGCACGGCGTGGTGATGGCCAGCCTCGTACCCCAGTAGGAGGGGGATTCTCCGCCTCGATTTTTGTATAGAGTATACCACCACCACCACATACATACATACATGCATACATACAAACTCAAATATTCCTTCTTTTATCTCTTTCACTTTCTTTTCACACACACACACACACACACACCACGCACGCACGCACGCACGCACGCACGCACGCACGCACGCACGCACGCACGCACGCACGCACGCACGCACGCACGCACGCACGCACGCACGCACGCACGCACGCACGCACGCACGCACGCACGCACGCACGCACGCACGCACGCACGCACGCACGCACGCACGCACGCACGCACGCACGCACGCACGCACGCACGCACGCACGCACGCACGCACGCACGCACGCACGCACGCACGCACGCACGCACGCACGCACGCACGCACGCACGCACGCACGCACGCACGCACGCACGCACGCACGCACGCACGCACGCACGCACGCACGCACGCACGCACGCACGCACGCACGCACGCACGCACGCACGCACGCACGCACGCACGCACGCACGCACGCACGCACGCACGCACGCACGCACGCACGCACGCACGCACGCACGCACGCACGCACGCACGCACGCACGCACGCACGCACGCACGCACGCACGCACGCACGCACGCACGCACGCACGCACGCACGCACGCACGCACGCACGCACGCACGCACGCACGCACGCACGCACGCACGCACGCACGCACGCACGCACGCACGCACGCACGCACGCACGCACGCACGCACGCACGCACGCACGCACGCACGCACGCACGCACGCACGCACGCACGCACGCACGCACGCACGCACGCACGCACGCACGCACGCACGCACGCACGCACGCACGCACGCGCACGCACGCACGCACGCACGCACGCACGCACGCACGCACGCACGCACGCACGCACGCACGCACGCACGCACGCACGCACGCACGCACGCACGCACGCACGCACGCACGCACGCACGCACGCACGCACGCACGCACGCACGCACGCACGCACGCACGCACGCACGCACGCACGCACGCACGCACGCACGCACGCACGCACGCACGCACGCACGCACGCACGCACGCACGCACGCACGCACGCACGCACGCACGCACGCACGCACGCACGCACGCACGCACGCACGCACGCACGCACGCACGCACGCACGCACGCACGCACGCACGCACGCACGCACGCACGCACGCACGCACGCACGCACGCACGCACGCACGCACGCACGCACGCACGCACGCACGCACGCACGCACGCACGCACGCACGCACGCACGCACGCACGCACGCACGCACGCACGCACGCACGCACGCACGCACGCACGCACGCACGCACGCACGCACGCACGCACGCACGCACGCACGCACGCACGCACGCACGCACGCACGCACGCACGCACGCACGCACGCACGCACGCACGCACGCACGCACGCACGCACGCACGCACGCACGCACGCACGCACGCACGCACGCACGCACGCACGCACGCACGCACGCACGCACGCACGCACGCACGCACGCACGCACGCACGCACGCACGCACGCACGCACGCACGCACGCACGCACGCACGCACGCACGCACGCACGCACGCACGCACGCACGCACGCACGCACGCACGCACGCACGCACGCACGCACGCACGCACGCACGCACGCACGCACGCACGCACGCACGCACGCACGCACGCACGCACGCACGCACGCACGCACGCACGCACGCACGCACGCACGCACGCACGCACGCACGCACGCACGCACGCACGCACGCACGCACGCACGCACGCACGCACGCACGCACGCACGCACGCACGCACGCACGCACGCACGCACGCACGCACGCACGCACGCACGCACGCACGCACGCACGCACGCACGCACGCACGCACGCACGCACGCACGCACGCACGCACGCACGCACGCACGCACGCACGCACGCACGCACGCACGCACGCACGCACGCACGCACGCACGCACGCACGCACGCACGCACGCACGCACGCACGCACGCACGCACGCACGCACGCACGCACGCACGCACGCACGCACGCACGCACGCACGCACGCACGCACGCACGCACGCACGCACGCACGCACGCACGCACGCACGCACGCACGCACGCACGCACGCACGCACGCACGCACGCACGCACGCACGCACGCACGCACGCACGCACGCACGCACGCACGCACGCACGCACGCACGCACGCACGCACGCACGCACGCACGCACGCACGCACGCACGCACGCACGCACGCACGCACGCACGCACGCACGCACGCACGCACGCACACACACACACACACACACACACACACACACACACACACACACACACACACACACACACACACACACACACACACACACACACACACACACACACACACACACACACACACACACACACACACACACACACACACACACACACACACACACACACACACACACACACACACACACACACACACACACACACACACACACACACACACACACACACACACACACACACACACACACACACACACACACACACACACACACACACACACACACACACACACACACACACACACACACACACACACACACACACACACACACACACACACACACACACACACACACACACACACACACACACACACACACACACACACACACACACACACACACACACACACACACACACACACACACACACACACACACACACACACACACACACACACACACACACACACACACACACACACACACACACACACACACACACACACACACACACACACACACACACACACACACACACACACACACACACACACACACACACACACACACACACACACACACACACACACACACACACACACACACACACACACACACACACACACACACACACACACACACACACACACACACACACACACACACACACACACACACACACACACACACACACACACACACACACACACACACACACACACAACACACACACACACACACACACACACACACACACACACACACACACACACACACACACACACACACACACACACACACACACACACACACACACACACACACACACACACACACACACACACACACACACACACACACACACACACACACACACACACACACACACACACACACACACACACACACACACACACACACACACACACACACACACACACACACACACACACACACACACACACACACACACACACACACACACACACACACACACACACACACACACACACACACACACACACACACACACACACACACACACACACACACACACACACACACACACACACACACACACACACACACACACACACACACACACACACACACACACACACACACACACACACACACACACACACACACACACACACACACACACACACACACACACACACACACACACACACACACACACACACACACACACACACACACACACACACACACACACACACACACACACACACACACACACACACACACACACACACACACACACACACACACACACACACACACACACACACACACACACACACACACACACACACACACACACACACACACACACACACACACACACACACACACACACACACACACAAGGCCGACAGCAAAGATTTCACCGAAGTCCCTAAAAGAGGATGACCAAGATTCAGTGAGGAAAGCAAGAAGACCACCAGTAGATCGGCCTTTACGGACACCATACTGGCAATCAGAGAGAAGGTTGTGAGCTGATAGATGCCTCATTATCTTCTTGTTAAGGACAGACTCAAAGGCTTTAGAAAGGCAGGAAATCAAAGCTATAGGGCGGTAGTTAGAAGGATTGGAGCGATCACCTTTTTTAGGGACAGGTTGAATGAGAGCAAACTTCCAGCAAGAAGGATAGGTAGAAGTAGAGAGACACAGACGAAAGAGTTTGACCGGGCAGTGAACGAGTTCGGAAGCACAGTTTTTGAGAACAACAGGAGGGACTCCATCCAGACCGTAAGCCTTCCGAGAATCAAGACCAGAGAGGGCCTGGAAAACGTCATGATAAAGAATTTTAATTATAGGGATGAAGTAGTCAGAGGGTGGAGAAGTAGGAGGAATATGCCCAGTATCATCCAAAGTAGAGTTGGTAGCAAAGGTTTGAGTGAAGAGTTCAGCTTTAGAGAAAGAAGAGACAGCTGTGGGGCCATCTGGTTGAAGTTAAGGAGGGAAAGATGAAGAAGTAAAATTGTTAGAGATATTATTGGCTAGATGCCAGAAATCACGAGAAGAGTTAGAGTTGGAAAGACTTTGACATTTTCTATTAATGAAAGAGTTTTTAGTATGTTCAAGAATAGATTTGGCATGATTACGGGCAGAAATATATAGGGCATGAATTTCAGCAGATGGATGGCTACAGTACCGTTTGTGAGCTGCCTCTCTATCATTGACAGCATGAGAACAAGCAGAGTTAAACCAGGGCTTTTTAGCTTTAGTATTAGAGAAAGTATGAGGAATGTATAGCTCCATGCCAAAGACAATCACCTCTGTTATGCGCTCGGCACAAAGAGAGGGATCTCCGACATGGAAGCAATAATCATCTCGAAGGAAAATCAGAATAGTACTGCCTCAGGTCCTCCCACTTAGCAGAGTTGAAATGCCAGAAGCACCTCTGCTTAGGCGGGTCCTGAGGCTGCACTGGAGTGATAGGACAGGTAACAGAAATAAGATTGTGATCGGAGGAGCCCAACGGAGAGGAAAGTTTAACAGAGTAAGCTGAAGGGTTGGAAGTTAGGAAAAGATCAAGAATGTTGGGCGTCTCCAAGGCGGTCAGGGATATGGGTAGGGAACTGCACTAGCTGCTCTAGGTCATGAAGGATAGCAAAGTTGAAGGTTTGTTCACCAGGTTGGTCAGTGAAAGAAGATGAAAGCCAAAGCTGGTGGTGAACATTGAAATCCCCTAAAATGGAGATCTCAGCATAAGGAAAGTGAGATAGGATGTACTCCACTTTGGAAGTCAAATAGTCAAAGAATTTTACATAGTCAGAGGAATTAGGTGAGAGATATATAGCACAGATGAATTTAGTTAGGGAGTGACATTGAAGTCTTGGCCAGATGGTAGAAAATTCTGAAGATTCAAGATTGGGGGCACGAGAGCAAGTAATGTCGTTACGCACATATGCGCAACAGCCAGCTTTGGATTGAAAATGAGGATAGAAAAAGTAGGAGGGAACATAAAAGGGGTTGCTGTCAGTAGTCACAGACAACTGTGTTTTAGTTAAGAAGAGAAGATGAGGTTTAGTGAAGGAGAGATGGTGTACTTCAATAATTACAATCAAATAATGAAAAATAATAATTAATCACTATTAATTCATTTATAAAATAATGTTTTTTATCGTTTTAGAGTGTGTCCTGAAGTGTAGGAGTAACGGTGTGTGTGTGTGTGTGCTGCTGGGGACTCCTACTCCTGCCAATCCTCCTCCTTCAGTAGATGACGTAATAATACAATTGTTTATAACGAAATGAGGTATCAGACTCATTGATAGGTTGTGATGCCCGTTAATGAGCTTCAGTTTCTTAAGAGTCCGACGGACTCTCAAATTATTGAATTATTATTTTTTTTTTTTTTTATAATTTTTTTTATCTTCGAAAATGGTGTCGAGTTTGTCTCCGGAGAGTGTTTGAAGTATTGTAAAGGGAAGGAAAACTGGAGAGAAGATTCATTTTATTTATTATTATTATTTTTTAAGACAAAAAATGAACTAAAAAATAATTATCACTATTCAATACCCTTACCTTATTATTATTCTCTCCTTTTCTCTCTTATCTTTTCTTTCTTCTCTTCTTTCTTCTCTCCCTGTAAACGTGGAACAGTAATTAAATATATTCAAAACATACACACAAAAAACACCATTTCCTGAAGCAGCAAGAAGAGTTTCATCTCATCTAGACAAACAGATATGGATTATTATAAAAGTTTGTACCCTATTAATGGCATCTATAAGTATCTAGGAACACATTCTAAGTCCATTCTAAGCTGCTGGAAATGTAATAGTTAGTAAACATTCGAGGCGTCACTATCAAAAATCTAAGTCAAATAACAGTCAAGTTAGTTAATGCAAAAGGATCAAGCGCCAGACATCTAAGGTGATATGGCGCTATGTTAATCTAAAAGTTAGACGGTATAGTAGAAGTGATGGTAAGGCAAATTATGGGGAAGAAAAGAGCAATTAGTTATAGTGAAAGGATTAGATCAAATGAAGGATGAATGTGTATTGGTTGTAGGAAGGAAATATGTTAGCAGAGACCAAGGATATTGCAGTGGAAAATGGACATCATTGAATAATAAAAAAAAAAAAGTAGGAGTTATAGAAGGAAGGACAGTATCTGGGCAAGAAGGATTTAGGATTGAGGAATAACGAGTTGTGATAATGGTAGGAATAGGAGTAATGGGATTAGGAGAGGTGGAGGGATCAGAAGTAGGAGTTATAGAGTGAGGAATTATTTAACAGGGATTCATGAGAGACTCCAGGAGGTAAAGGATAGTCAAGAGGAGATTGTCTAGTAGATACAGCTGTGAGGGTGGGAGGTGAAGGGATGATGGGGAAGGAGAGGAGTAGGAGGAGTAGGGGAAGGGGGAGGAGGTATAAGAGTGGAAGGAAGGTTATTGGATGGTATGTGGTGGGTTAGAGGATGGAAAAGTGAGTGAGGTATCAATGAAAGGTTCTGCAATGAAGGCTTCAATGTCAGAGATGATCTCACTAGGGGAAGGAGGGGATGAGGGAGTGGGAGTAACCATATTCTTGGCCGGAGGCTGTAGGGAAGAAGTTTTAGTGATTACAGAGGAAGTAGAGTGAGTAGAAGGTTTTGGAGAGAAGTACAGGAGTGACGCTTGGTGTTAGGTACTGGAGTAGGACGTGGGAGGGGATAAGGTTTGAAGTTGAAGAAGTAGAGGTTGGGGTATCTGGGTTCAGGAGAGAAAAATAATTATTCACTGGCACTGGTAGGTGAGATAAGTGGAGGAGGTATTTGTGCTAGATGAAGGAACAAGAGGAGTGGGAGATGGAACAGTGAGAGTAGAAGAAGGATGGGATGTAGTAGGAGGAATGCCAGTGTTAGTGGTGGTTTGTGGGGTGTTAATGGAGATGCGCTGAGAGAGAGGAACCTGTTGGAAGCCACAGAAACGGGCTTCTTGTCTAGCTTCTCTGAGTGTTTGGTCATGTTTGAAGCCGAGGGCAGCAACCTCTGATTTAAATTTATAAACAGAACAGCCTCGGAAGAAAACATTATGTTCTTGGTGATGCAGTTTGCACAGATGTGTATTGTTGAAGGATAGTTCGTACGGGTATAGCCAGGTGAGGCACAGAGAGGGCAACGTGCAGTGGATCTACAGTATTTTGCTGGATGTCTGAATCTCCAGCAGTTTTGGCACTGAAGGAGGGGAGGAAAGTAAGGTTTAATCTTATAGAAGGCTCCTCCTATGTATACCCTGTCTGGAAGATCTTGTCATTTGAGTGCAATTGTTGCAATATTTACTGTATGTTTGCAACGGCCACGAGGATTAATGCTAAAGCAGGACACATGAGTGATATCATGTTGGTCTGCAATCAGCTCAGAAAGATGAGAACAGTTTCACCAACTGATGCCGTCTGGGCAGATTTCATTGTGAATGAGAACAGTACCAGAACCAGTAGGAGTGTTGAGTTGATTCTCAGGGGACACAGGGAACAGAACCAGTAGGAGTGTTGAGTTGAGTCTCAGGGGACACAGGGAACAGAACCAGTAGGAGTGTTGAGTTGAGTCTCAGGGGACACAGGGAACAGAACCAGTAGGAGTGTTGAGTTGAGTCTCAGGGGACACAGGGAACAGAACCAGTAGGAGTGTTGAGTTGAGTCTCAGGGGACACAGGGAACAGAACCAGTAGGAGTGTTGAGTTGAGTCTCAGGGGACACAGGGAACAGAACCAGTAGGAGTGTTGAGTTGAGTCTCAGGGGACACAGGGAACAGAACCAGTAGGAGTGTTGAGTTGAGTCTCAGGGGACACAGGGAACAGAACCAGTAGGAGTGTTGAGTTGAGTCTCAGGGGACACAGGGAACAGAACCAGTAGGAGTGTTGAGTTGAGTCTCAGGGGACACAGGGAACAGAACCAGTAGGAGTGTTGAGTTGAGTCTCAGGGGACACAGGGAATGGTTTCCCATCAAGGTCTTTAAGTGTGAGCATTGCTTCAGTTTGGGATTCTGAGTCAACAATGACTAGGTGAGATTTGTGAGGTCGTGTGTGGAAGGTTACCTTTCCACCTGTTTTTGGATGCATTTCTGAAATTGTAAAGTGTTTTTTGAATATAGAGCATGAGCAAGGATAGGGAAGTATTTGTTCAATTGGCGAGGACCAAAGAAGATGGATAAAGGAAGGTGATTAGTGGTAGTGGATGGGCGTGGGTGTGGGTGAGAGGAGGGAACAGTCTGAGTTAAAGAAGAGGAAGAGACCAGAGTAGAGAGTTGATGTGTGGTTCTAAGGTGGTTGTACTGAAGGAAGATACGGATGTAGAAGTAAAGGTTGAGAAATATGTAAAAGAAGAGGTGATTGAGACGAGGGAGTTGACAGGTGATTGAGACGAGGGAGTTGACAGGTGATTGAGACGAGGGAGTTGACAGGTGATTGAGACGAGGGAGTTGACAGGTGATTGAAACGAGGGAGTTGACAGGTGGATGAGACGAGGGAGTTGACAGGTGGATGAGACGAGGGAGTTGACAGGTGGATGAGACGAGGGAGTTGACAGGTGATTGAGACGAGGGAGTTGACAGGTGGATGAGACGAGGGAGTTGACAGGTGGATGAGACGAGGGAGTTGACAGGTGATTGAGACGAGAGAGTTGACTGGTGGATGAGACAAGGGAGTTGACAGAGGTGATTGAGACGAGGGAGTTGACAGGTGGATGAGACGAGGGAGTTGACAGGTGGATGAGACGAGGGAGTTGACAGGTGGATGAGACGAAGGAGTTGACAGAGGTGATTGAGACGAGGGAGTTGACAGGTGGATGAGACGAGGGAGTTGACAGGTGGATGAGACGAGGGAGTTGACAGGTGGATGAGACGAGGGAGTTAACAGGTGGATGAGACGAGGGAGTTGACAGGTGGATGAGACGAGGGAGTTGACAGGTGATTGAGACGAGGGAGTTGACAGGTGGATGAGACGAGGGAGTTGACAGGTGGATGAGAAGAGGGAGTTGACAGGTGGATGAGACGAGGGAGTTGACAGGTGGATGAGACGAGGGAGTTGACAGGTGGATGAGACGAGGGAGTTGACAGGTGGATGAGACGAGGGAGTTGACAGGTGGATGAGACGAGGGAGTTGACAGGTGGATGAGAAGAGGGAGTTGACAGGTGGATGAGACGAGGGAGTTGACAGGTGGATGAGACGAGGGAGTTGACAGGTGGATGATACGAGGGAGTTGACAGGTGGATGAGACGAGGGAGTTGACAGGTGATTGAGACGAGGGAGTTGACAGGTGGATGAGACGAGGGAGTTGACAGGTGGATGAGACGAGGGAGTTGACAGGTGGATGATACGAGGGAGTTGACAGGTGGATGATACGAGGGAGTTGACAGGTGGATGAGACGAGGGAGTTGACAGGTGATTGAGACGAGGGAGTTGACAGGTGGATGAGACGAGGGAGTTGACAGGTGGATGAGACGAGGGAGTTGACAGGTGGATGATACGAGGGAGTTGACAGGTTGATGATACGAGGGAGTTGACAGGTGGATGAGAAGAGGGAGTTGACAGGTGATTGAGACGAGGGAGTTGACAGGTGGATGAGACGAGGGAGTTGACAGGTGATTGAGACGAGGGAGTTGACAGGTGGATGAGACGAGGGAGTTGACAGGTGGATGAGACGAGGGAGTTGACAGGTGGATGAGACGAGGGAGTTGACAGGTGGATGAGAAGAGGGAGTTGACAGGTGGATGAGACGAGGGAGTTGACAGGTGGATGAGACGAGGGAGTTGACAGGTGGATGATACGAGGGAGTTGACAGGTGGATGATACGAGGGAGTTGACAGGTGGATGAGACGAGGGAGTTGACAGGTGATTGAGACGAGGGAGTTGACAGGTGGATGAGACGAGGGAGTTGACAGGTGGATGAGACGAGGGAGTTGACAGGTGGATGATACGAGGGAGTTGACAGGTTGATGATACGAGGGAGTTGACAGGTGGATGAGAAGAGGGAGTTGACAGGTGATTGAGACGAGGGAGTTGACAGGTGGATGAGACGAGGGAGTTGACAGGTGATTGAGACGAGGGAGTTGACAGGTGGATGAGACGAGGGAGTTGACAGGTGGATGAGACGAGGGAGTTGACAGGTGGATGATACGAGGGAGTTGACAGGTGATTGAGACGAGGGAGTTGACAGGTGGATGAGACGAGGGAGTTGACAGGTGGATGAAACGAGGGAGTTGACAGGTGGATGAGACGAGGGAGTTGACAGGTGATTGAGACGAGGGAGTTGACAGGTGGATGAGACGAGGGAGCTGACAGGTGGATGAGACGAGGGAGTTGACAGGTGGATGAGACGAGGGAGTTGACAGGTGGATGGTTAGAGGAGTTTTCAGAGCAAAGTTGGGGGGGATGATTTTTTTAGTTATAAATGTTCATAATTAGTCATGAAGAGTCGAGTGTAAGTGTGAGATATAACTGGTTTGTTCCCCATAACCCCCATGGAGAGTAAAGGAAAGGAAAATGGGAGGATATACTGTGCCCGTGACACCCTCAGGCCATCCATGAGTGAACTTGTTGTTAGCCTTTCAGCCTCTCAGCACAACTGCCACACTTTAGGAAACAAGGGGAGAGTGGAAGGTTAAGAAGAAAAGATAGATGAAACAAGGGATCTAATGTCCAGATTCTGAGGTATTTTTGTCAGATGAATTGACTTTCCGAATAAATTAATTGATATTACTACATTAATGACCTTCTGTTAAAAATTTTCTGTAAAAATATAGATGCCATTTATAAAGTACAACCTTTTATAAGAATCCATGTCTGTTAAACCAATTTCGTTCCCTGGCTAAAAACACTAACTTCAGCCTTGCATAGCACACCTGTATTACAAACCTGCAGCATTACACACGTGTCCTGTCCACACCTGCAGGCACAAAGGAACAGTTTGCTTGTTGCTGGACTCACAGTTTGTTCCCGCAGCTAAAGGAGTCCAATGGTGTCTGTTGAGGAAGGAACAGTATTAGAGAAATCAGAAAAAAATTATAATAATTTCAAAAACCATATAAAACATTAATAAACAAAGAAATCAAGATAAAATACTAAATAAGGTGATTTTGTACGCGTTATTTCAGTTATTTTTTCACAAGTTTACAACGAGACTTTCATCATTAGACAATTTGCAGGTATGACCCTGAGTTACATTGTGGAATATGTCATCAGTTAGATCATAAGAGCCACCGAGGTCACTGTAGGATGTTAACAAAGAACTAAACAGCCAATGGGAAATTAATGAATTTAAATAAAAACAGATCATTACCAGAAAAAGTTATATTCTAGGTATCATAATCTGCCGAGAAGGTGTGATACAATTTTACTACTACTACTACTACTAACTACTATTAGGGAAGGAAGGGGAAGGTGGGGAGAGAGGATAAGGGAGAGAAGGGAAGAATAGAGAGGGGGAAGGGGGAAGGGAGAGAGAGAGGGTTAGTCTAAAGATACATGCATACATACACATACACATACATAGTCAAATATTTTATAATCTAACTTGGATTCCCACCTTAAGGAAAAATGCCATGCAAGGAATAGTTGTGAAAGCCTTAAGCGTTGTAATTCTCTCCGCATACAAGACCTTGGTGCGCTCATTAATAGATTACACAAGTCCCGCCCCGCGCCCTCCTTGGACATAACATGGGGGATGTAAGGACGGCTGCCACACGCAAGCCCTCCTTGGACACCATCACCTCTGCAAGTCACCATCAAGCTATCACAACGCAGTAAACAGGACATCGTGACACACACTACAACACTACCTACGTGACTGTGGAAAAAGTGAATACACTAACGGCCGTATGCAAAGACAAAACATAGGGACTATAATATAGACCCTATAGTAAATTCCTATGCTTCGAACATATACAGGCCCTATAAAATTTAGGCTTTCCTATAATTTAAGGAATACTTTTAAGGGTGATCTAGACAGCCTTTCGTAAACCCTACAAGTTAATATTATTATTAATGTTTATTATTTGCTCGTGAATAACTCTTATATTATCATTTGATGTCTTACAAAAATAATAACATATACAAAGAAAGAAAAATAATTGAACAGGTGGGCCAAACTCCATATTTTATAAGCTCGGAGAGTTCTCTCGGAGTTCGAGCACAACAACAAGCTTCTGCCTGAATCTGCCAAGTTTATGACCAGGTGAAGATTTCTTTGATTATTTTTCAAGCACTGCAGTACACTGATGTTAACTTGTACACTACACCCTTTTTGAATGAGAAAGCAATGTTTTCAAGGCATCATAATGGAAGGTTGTGTGGTGGTGTGAAACAAAGCAAGTGATAAAATAGTTGCAAGCAAACCTGTCATGTGTACCCCTAAATAAATTACATTACTGCAATAAATATGAAAACTCATGTATGGAAAAGGTATTGGTTTGTAACTCATGCTAGTTCCTCTGTTTTTTAAGGGAAACGATTATTATTGGGCAAATTTTAATTTAGGTGTGACTTGGAGAAGTTGAGATTAGGTAAGGTAAGATTTGGTTAGATAGGCATGTAGATAAAATATTTACAGTATTCCTTACACAACAGATTACTCTTTGCCAAAGTTGTGTGTTAGAATAATATATAATATTCTAGGTACCAGTATAGTATAGAAACTTGAAAGAATTATTAATCTAACTTGCCCCAGTCTCTGCAGATCTCAACATGTGGATTCTGGAAGCTAACCTAATACTAACCATTATTTTTTGTTAAACTTAGCCTTACCTAGCCCTATGAGACATGCAGTATGTGCCTGGAAACCAAAAAAGTTACATTTATCTGTAGAGTGCTCACTTAAAATGGAATTATACTATTCTTACTGACAGAGAAGACTCAACTTTTGAGCAAGCACACATTTATATCTACACAAATTGTAAGAGTGAAACATTAACATACATTTTTTTCAGTCTAACAAACATTACTTGTATATTTCAGCATGCATCGACAATTCCGTCATCTCCGAAACCTTCAGCGCTATCAACATAGCCACATACGAAGGGTTATGACAGACCAAAGCAATCCATTCCACGCCATGACAGAGGAAGAATTCCTGATGAGGTTCCGATTAAGTAAAAAATGTACACTTTCATTGATTGCACCGATAGAGCATCAACTACCCCATGTTCTTAACAACAGAGGTAGGCATGGCCCACATGGGTCATTATCACCTTGTTTTTGTGCTTAAATATTTGTCAGGTGATGAGCTATTCACAATTGACCAATGTCCATTTTTACTTATCAAACAGTATTTCATTACTAGTAAAGTACTAGGTAGCTGTGGTAAATAAGGTGCCTTCACTACTGTGAGCACAAGTAAAAGTAGTTATGTTATGTTTACTGTACTGCCTACATACTGTAACTCCTATGATGTACTGTACTTGGTTTGCTAAGGCAAATTATTTTATTTGGTTTCTGATAAATGTGTTATCTGAAAGGCTATATGAATCTGCCTAGAGATCAATTTATTTATACAGTAAAAGATGATACAATTTGTTAAGTAAAATAGGCTGAGAATTGTGCCTGTACATGGTTTGAGTGAAGTATTTCATTTTTCTTTTTCTACAGGCTGTCCCGTGCCATCTCACCTACAGGTCCTAAATGGACTGAGATACATTGCCACTGGGAACGACCAACTTGGTATATCAGATTGGTGTGACGTATCACAGTCATATGTTAGTAGATGTGTTGCCAAGGTGGCATATGCAATTGGAAGTTTGTGTGCAGAGTTCATCAAGTTTCCAGCCCAAGCTGATATCGCCAGGATCAAGCATGAATTTATGACTATAGCTGGAATGCCAGGTGTAATTGGGTGCATTGACTGCACTCATATTGCAATTGAGATGCCAAGTCACCCGCGTCCTGAAGTTTTCCGCAACAGAAAAGGCCACTTTTCGTTTAATGTACAGGCAGTATGTGGCCCTCAGTTGCAGCGGTACAACGTTGTAGCTCGGTGGCCTGGCAGTGCACACGACAGCAATATCTTTGATAACAGTCGACTCTGTCAGGAACTCGAAGATGGTATCCTGCCTGGACACTTGTTGGGTGACAATGGCTACCCCTGTCGTGAATATTTGCTGACTCCTCTGACGGCTCCTCATGGCCGTGGAGAGAACCGCTATAATGCTTCTCATATCAGAACACGAAACATTATTGAGAGAGCATTTGGACTATTAAAGAGAAGATTTGCTTGCCTTGGGAAGAAAATGAGAACTTCTTTGAGAAACACAAAACATATAATTGTTGCTGCTGCAGTTCTCCACAATATGGCCATTGCCTACAGAGTACCAGAGCCAGATCATGCAATTCATGAACCTGAGGATCCAGATGACCAAGGAAACATCATACAAGAGGATGAATTGAGGCAGCAACCTCGAGCAGTGAGAAATATTCAAGGATGCTTTAAAAGACAGCAAATCATCAGAGAATATTTTGCTTAGGAGAAAATATCTTCACTATGCTTATTTTGCTTAGGAGAAAAATATCATTATGCTTAAAGTGACCAAACACCAACTTCAAAGTCAATAAAAACAATTTTAACCTAAACTTCGTTTTTTTTGTCACCTTGATGTATATACAGTACAGGTTGGATAAACAAACCAAAAACAGAAACTGTTATTTGTAGTTTTAATTTCCAAAATCTACAATACATTAGTCAGAACCTTAATTGAATTTATCACAAATGATTTTAGTTAGATTAGTTAGTGGAAATGTTAGTGCTGTGGTGTTATTTGGGCGGCATCAATCACTGATATATCAAATTCACACCCATCATAGCTGATAACCATCACAAACTGTGCCTGACCTAAAAGACAGAAAAAAATTATGCTATGATTATATTGGAAAACATGTTTATGCAAACTGTAGGACTACTAATTCCTCCAAACTGGAGTGGTACAGTATGATAGCCTAAGTCTAGCTTTGAAGATAGCATTTTTTACAAACTGGAAGGCATCAACCAAATATGAAAGCAATGAATGATTTACCTTATCATAATAATTACACAGGTATGGGCCGTACCTTGTGAGACATGATAATAGTGCAACAGGTTTAACATTTCACAAAAAGTAGGACTTACCAGTACTCTGAGTCGCATCACTGTCCAGTTCATTCTCCTCACCATCAAGGTCATCAGCGATGATGGTGAGGATTTTAGATGTCTCGGCATCTTCAGGCTTTGGAGGAGCACCACCACCTGTCCTCATAACCTCCCGCTTATGAAAACCATGCTCTTTCTTTGCTCTGAAAATTAGACAAAAGAGTAAGTGGTTAAATGATGCTTTTTGTTCAAAGCAATTAGGCCAACCAGTATATAGCCTTAAATTATATACGGTATATGCTCCAATAACACATAAGTGAGGATAAAATATGGCTAGCCCTAACCTAACTGAGGCTTAGCATGTGGTTACTTAGGCTATATGAACCTTGATAAATTACACCACAGATAATCATACCTTTAGCTGCCATGAGAATCTATTTACACCAAAATAAGATTATTTAGCCTGAAATTACTGCTCAGCATTTGAAAAGTATGTTATTCCTTACATGTAAATAAAACTGGCCCTCGCCAATCCCTAAGCTGGTGCCTGGCTATGTATGGGGGAAGTGAGTCACAACTAATATTACTTTAATAAATTCAAGAATACTTACTTTCCTTTTGCATTCTCCCAAACTTTCTTCAACTGTTGCTGGCTTCTTGGTGGTCCATAACCAGCAGCATTGAATAGGGTAGCGACTTCTTCCCACGCTTCTTTTTTCCTCTTGATGATGCGTTCTCTCATTTGCAGTTATATACTTGGCTCTTATACCACACTTTTCTGCCATTTCCACTGTCTGTACGACCTCACCAACTCGTTGAAAGAACAGAAATGTGCCACACACATGTAGCCAACTTTGTATCAGGCGCTCGCAAATGTAAAGTCTTCTTCTTCTTCTTGTGACCTCTTTCGCTTTTTATCGCTTCGTAGGTCCTCTTTCCCTTCAGTATTCTGCTCCTGATTCCTCTGCAACCTGCGGAGGAGCACCAGAGAGCACATCACAGGGAACACAACTGTAACCATATTATGTCCGTTTTCCCCACGCCTGTGTCAGGAACTCTTTAGCTGCTCTTATGATTTTCTCTCTCTCTCTCTCTCTCTCTCTCTCTCTCTCTCTCTCTCTCTCTCTCTCTCTCTCTCTCTCTCTCTCTCTCTCTCTCTCTCTCTCTCTCTCTCTCTCTCTCTCTCTCTCTCTCTCTCTCTCTCTCTCTCTCTCTCTCTCTCTCTCTCTCTCTCTCTCTCTCTCTCTCTCTCTCTCTCTCTCTCTCTCTCTCTCTCTCTCTCTCTCTCTCTCTCTCTCTCTCTCTCTCTCTCTCTCTCTCTCTCTCTCTCTCTCTCTCTCTCTCTCTCTCTCTCTCTCTCTCTCTCTCTCTCTCTCTCTCTCTCTCTCTCTCTCCCCTGTGCAGGCCCAGCACTGTGAGGATTCCTCCGTCCTCCTCCTCCTCCAGTCTTCTACGCCACTCTTCTCTTCCTACCACTGCCGTTATAGATCCTATCAACCTGTCTCTTTCCTCATCGTACCTGCCACACTCTACTAAGAAGTGCCCTATGGTCTCCCTGACTCCTCTGCAACTACTACAGTCCTGGTCTAACCCATCCCTGTTCCTTGCATTTACCTCAAGTGTGCCTGTCCTAGCCTTTACTAGTAGTCTACTGCCCCAATCTCCTACATGCCACTTGAGTGCCTCGGGCCTCTCCTTCCACCTATACCATTTCAGTGTGGACTTAGCTTCCATCCCTGCCTGCCATCTAGCTAATCCACCCTCTTCTATCCTTTTCTTTACCTCTCTGGGCTTCATCCTATGCCAATCCTCTTCCAAATTCTCCCTTCTTTTCCATCTATTCGTTTCTTTCTTCCATGACGACCTGCTATTACCTTCTCTCAGTATCTGCTTTGCCCACCTATCCTCATCAAGTCCTTCCATCTTCTTTACAAAGTTTAATTTCCCTTTAATTATTCTCTCCCTGAAAGTACTCCAGCCCATCTCTCCTCTAATGGCTTCTACTGCTGTACTGCGTGGAGCACCCAACCCCCACCTGCCTATTCTATTCTGACTCTTCTCTAGCTTTGCTACGTCCCCCTCCCGGTAATAGGTAATCTCAGACCCATATAGACAGTACGGCACAGCCATCCCCTTCCATAAACTCCTCCCTACTTCGTACTTATTAATTGATCTACTACCTGCATTAATTATCATTCCCGTCATCTTCCTGGCCTTCCCCTCATTTATCTTCATCTGTTTCTCTCCTCCAATTCCTTCTTTACTCACTTCTAGCCTAAGTAAGTGTACCTATCCACCACCTCCAGAATGTTGTTTCCTAACACCCACTGTCCCTCCTCCTGGCTATTAAACTCCATCACCTTGCATTTTCTTTCACTGTACCTAACATTCCACTCTCGCCCATATATACTGGCTACCTGCAACATCTCTTCCATGTCCTCCTTGCTCTCTGCCATTACCACAATGTCGTCAGCATAGGCTAGGCACCCTAATCTCCTATCCCCAACACTGACTCCCTTCCCTGTCATCCTAATCCTCACTATCAACTCCTCTATGTATAAATTAAATAGTGTTGGGGAGATCACACAACCCTGACGTACTCCTATGTTATTTCTCAGCCATCCAGTGCTAACATCACCTATCGTAAACTTCACCTCATTTTCCTCATACATCTTTCTAATCACCTGCACTACCTTTCTGTCTACCCCTCTGTGCGTCAGTAGTGTCATTAACTTGCTCCTATCTACCCTATCATATGCCTTTTCCAAATCTAGGAATACTAAATACAGCTCTCTTCCTACCTTTTTATTCCTCTCTATGACTTCCTTCATCACTAGCACATTTTCTAGGCCACCTCTCCCCTTCCTAAAACCACTCTGTTCCTCTCCGAGAACCCTTTTCTCCTCTATCCATTTCCTCAGCTTATGGTTTATCACCCACCCAAATGTTTTTGCCAGGGTGTTCATTACTGCGATGGGTCTGTAATTACCTATGTCCTCCCTTGTGGATTAGAGTAACCCTACTTCTATTCCAATCCTGAGGCACTTCCTCCCCCTCCAGTATCTTCTTGAACAGCCCAGCTAGTGCCTGCCTAAGTGCCTCCCCTCCATACTTTATAAATTCCCCCAAGATTCCATCTGTCCCACCTGCTTTTCCTATCTTGATGGCTCTTACTGCTGATGCTATGTCCTGTTCCTCTATCTCTATGCTCTCCATCTCCCTAACTTCACTGTATAGAGACAGGTATCCCATATGCTCTTCCTCTTCCCCATTCCATATAATCCTATTCCAATAATCTTCTATCACGGGCACCACCTCCTCCTCGCTGCTTGCCTCCCTGCCATTCACCTTCAGCTTAACCTCCTGGTGTGGACCTGTTTCACCCAGGTTCCTCCTTAACCGCCTCCAAGCTTCCTTTTCTCTCTCCCTCCGTGGCATGTTGCTCAGTGTTCTTGCCTGGTCTTCCTCCCACTTCCCTATCTTCTTTCTAATGGTTGACTGGGCCCCTTTCTTCGCCTCTACATACCTGTCCCACGCCTCTGCCCACTCTGCTTCGTACCTTCCTCCCATTTGCTTTGCCAGTCTAGCTAAGTTCCTTTGCTTCCTATTTTCCCTTTTTCTGTCTCCAATCGCCTTAGCTACCTCCTCATCCCACCATCCCTTCAGTTTTATTTTCCCTACCTTGAACTTCTTTACTCCAACGGACTTCATCGCCTGGCGTTTTATGTGTTCCTTAATGTCCCCTTCCCATTCGCTCACTGTCCTTTTTACCTCTTCTACCTCTCCTGGCATAGTTTCATCCATTTCTCTGCAGTAAGCTATCCAATCTGCATTCTTTATATCCCACTTTTCTTTCCAAACTTCCTTCTTAACTCCTGTGGTTTTCCTCGTCTTCCCGCATGTGATCCCTATCAGGACGTGGTCTGAAAAATCTACCTCTTCATTTTTCCATATTTTACAGCCCTGCTTCTCTACCTGATCGTTAACCAACACATAATCTATTGCAGACTCACTTCTCCTATCTCTCCAGGTCACCGGGTCTTCTAACTCCCAGTTCTTGATCCTTAGGTCCGTATCCTCAACAAACTCTAAAATTATCTGCCCGTTTCTGTTCACTACCTCCTCCATTAGCCCTATGTGCCCATTCAAGTCCCCCATTATTACCCATCTATTCCTCCCTACCTTTTCCTTAATGCTTTTCAGCGTCTCATACAACTTCTTATTCTCGTCATGATTCATTCGACCCTCAACTCCCATATACACCACAGTCACCCACCAGTCACTCTCCTGTTCCCTAACCTTTACTGTTAATACATCACCCTTATTATACCCCAGTTCACTGTCTAACTCCCTAGTTAACTTGATCTCCTCGATGCTCCTACCCTCCTTCTCCCTCATAATTACCCCCACACCTCCACCTTTCTTCTCTCCAGCTTGCCTACCTCTACCGATTACTACCCAGCCCCCTTCACTCCACCCAACGTTATCATGCCACCCAGTTTCACCTACTCCTATCACATCATACTCTCTCCCTTCTTCTATCAGAGTCCTCCACTTTCCCTCACTCCACCCATTCGTGTTCAGGAAGGCAAGCAGCATCTCTCCCCTCCGCGCCCTTCCCTATTCCTGCCTAGCTGTCCTAGCCTCCTCCCAGTGCTGGGCCCACTCCACCACATTCCACGCCGTCCACACCTTCCCAATGTTGGACAAGTGGATACCGTCCTGTGCCCACACCTTCCTCCAATCCATCCTCTCCCACAGTTTTAATCCATCACACCCCCAGTCTTCCAGCTTTTCAACACACCTTCTATTGACCAGTTTCCTCTCCTGGCCAAACCTCCCTCTCTCCTTACCTCGCCTCATTGGGATACACATCACCAAGGGCTGCCTGTTAATTCTCTCCTTCACCATACTCACTATCTTCTCCATTCCACCTATCCCCTCCAAACCGTTCCCTCCTCCCTCCACCAACACCAGATCCTCAGGCCTTAGTTGGCTGAGGTTATCCTCCACAGTGTTGTGGATGTCCCTGATGTTGGCTCCTGGCACGCTTTTCTCTACTACATCGTACCTGCCTTTTGCCAGGGATTGGATCTCCTGTCCCACTCCCCGCATGAGGCTGTCTCCAAACACCCACAGTTTCCTGCTTCCTCCCTTGCTAGCTGCCCTCAGGAATGGCTGCTTGCTATCAAGCACCTTCTCCCAGGAGTGTTGCCCCACTCCCATCCATGACCCTGGCCTCTCCCTGCCATGGTCCCCTCGCTTCCTCGGGCCACTGTTCTCCTGCTCCTTCCTACTATGGTCCTCCTGTTCCCTCCTAGTCCTTTCCTGCTCCCCTTTATCTCGCCCTTTTTTCGGCTTCTTTTCAGCCTGGTCCTGTCTGTCCTTGGGACGAACCGACCTGTCCTCCCCGTCAGGGTTATCTTCCCTCACCCTTTCCTGCTCCTTCCTCCCAGCCTTCTCACTATACGTGTGGTCCTGCTGTCCCTTCGACGGGTCCAGAGGTCCCTCCGCCTCCGTGCTAGGTTCGGGATCTCTGTCCTCGCTGCTTTGACCCTCTACCGTCGTGGCGGGGACGGACCTACTGGCCCCCTTCCCTGTGTTGACCTCCTCATTACCCTCCACAGACTCCTCCGTGTCCGATCCTCCGACCTCACTTCTCACCGTCAGGCCCTCCCAGTTCCCCTCCTCCACCCTCGTGATACACGTATCGCAGAGAAACAGTAGGTTCCTACACTTAAGAACCTTATTACTGACGCTCTGCAGGCCTACACACTTGAGGTGGTACCATTCATCACATTTCTGGCAGGCTACCGCCCTAGCCCACTGTGACACCTCCTGCCTACACTTTTTGCAGTCGTTGCTGTACATCTCTACTCCTTCTAGGGCTACCTCCAGCCCAAAATACACTTCTAATCTTCAAAAAAAATCAGGAGCGTATGCTCACAGTACTCACCGCCTCTTCTTCTTCTTGGACCGCCACCTTGATGTGCTAGACTGTCTCAGTAGTGATGGGCGCTTTGTGAACGAGTCGGTTCTTAGAGCCGGCTCTTCCAGATGAACGAGAAGAGCTGGATCTTTCTCGAGAGCCGTTTGGGATAGAGTATGCGTTAGAAAATGTATGTGTGTGTGTGTGTTGGGGGGTGTTTATGGTGTGAAAATATATGTGTGTGTGTGTGTGTGTGTGTGTGTGTGTGTGTGTGTGTGTGTTGGGGGGTGTTTATGGTGTGAAAATATATGTATGTGTCTGTGTAATAATAATAAGGTAAATTTGCAGTTTCAACCAATACACCACACGTAACTAAACTGTCTCAGGGTCTAGATGACACTGTTAGAAGCATTTCTAGCCCCATATTACACTGTCGGAAACCTATACTAAAAGGGGGGCTGCACCCCCCTGGATCACCCCACTCTGACACTATTCTAACTTAACCTAACCTGTCATCTCTACCTATACCCTGAAATCTGAAATCACAACATCCCCTGAAATCTGAAATCACAACATCAAATTCAGAAAAAACAATTAAGCAATATTAAAATAAATAAATAAATAAATGAATAAATAAATAAAAATAAGAATAAAAAAATTAATCCCTAACCTTAACCTAACCCCCCTTCTCCCCTGCTGGGACACTGTTCAAACACAACCAGAAATCTAACCCTTGGACCTAACCTTGTAACACCTATAGCCACCTGCACAACACCCTGTCTGAAGCTAACCATGAAATTATCTACACTGAGTGGCCAAAAATCAATTAAAAAAAGGAAAAAATGATTGAATTGAAATTACGTAGATCAATGATTTTGTATCAATTCTCTTTCCATCGATATTATGTGGAGGAGAAAAGTGTATGTAAAAGTGGAAGGAAAATGTGGAAGAAGGTCGAAGGACACACATTCTAAAAAAAAATATTTATATTATATATTGAGCTAAAATTACGATCAAATATTTTTTTCTCAATTAATATGTAGAGGAAAGTGAAGGTAAAAGGGATGTAGTAAGGGGTTATAGGGGTTAGTAGAGCGTTATAGGGAAGAGTTAGAAAGGAGGTGAGTGAGGAGATATGGTTGGATCCACCCAACACCAGAATCAGCTGATCACCCAAACAAAGAATTTCTCCAACCAAATGTATCCTTCCCCAACTTATAAACAAACTCCCAACATACCCCAACATAACCCCATACCATTAATCTTCACCCCATAGATCCCCAGCCCCCTTCACGCCTCCTAGAGAGTAAATAACCTTAATATTAATAATATAAACAAAGACTTCCATATCCACGAACTTTTGTAATGTACTCTGAGATTGTTTTGAGACAGCCCGATAAAGCTGTACTTATCTTTACTGCTCCAGCATCTAGGTAATAGTGTCTCGTCTTCGTTAACCATCGGATAAAGCCTCCTAATTATCTCCAAGCCGCCATCAGAGGTATTACAAGGAGATTCACCGCTTAATCGTCCACTTACAGCCGCCATTTGCTTTTTTCCTGTATACAGTGTATAGGTTCCTGTAATGTCTCGATATCAGATTATAATTTTGGACCCTTTTAAAAGTTTCTTCACTATTTTTTTTTTATGAATAATCAACTCTTTTGTTTTGTTCTTATTATTTTTAGGTTAAAATCTATATGTATTAACGTAGTTTTTAAGTGTTCTTGTGATTTTGATATGCTTTGAAAGTTAAAACGTCTTAATCTTCACTCCCTAGAGAGGAGGGCAAAAGGGGATATGACTGAGGTTTTCAAATGGGTAAAATAAATTAATTAATACTACAAATACCTCTATTTCACCAGTAAGTGGGTAGTGTGATTAATTCTGATTTACCAACCCATCTTATATCACACCCGTCACCGTCTTGCTCAGAGTTCATGTCCAACGTAGACTAACCCGAATTACACACTACAACTACATCTTAACCTTCTCTAGCACACAACA